>JAODAL010025878.1:0-57800 GCA_025379985.1 Phyllomedusa bahiana | reverse complement strand
AAAAAATACCAATTATTATAAAAAACATAAAAATTTTACTGTTTTTTGATTTTTGCGCACCCAGCACTGTTCATACGCAGCATCAGAAAATCTAAAAACAATTCTAATTCCCAAACGGGTAAATTAAAAGGTGCAAAAAATACAGTTTTTTTATATCAAAACATAACAGTTACTTTTTTTTTGTTTTTTCGACCCAGCACTGTTCATTGACCACATCACGTAAATCTTAAAAAGAAATTTTCTAATTCCCCACGGGGTGAATTGAAAGGGGAAAAAAAATACGTTTTAATTCAAAACATAACTTTACGTTTTTTTTTTGATTTTTGCCACCCAGCACTGTTCAATTTGACGCAGCATCTACAAATATCTTAAAATAGCAAATTTCTTATATTCCACCACTATTAGATTATGAAAGGTGCAAAAAAATAACAGTTTTTAAAATCAAAAACATAACAGTTAACGTTGAGTTTTTGACTTTTTGCGCACTCAGCCACTTGTTTCCAATTGAAAAACAGCATCTACGAAATCAGTTTAAAAAAGCAATTCTATATTCACCAACAGGTTGAATTGAAAGGTTGCCAAAAAAAAATACATTTTTAAATATATCAAAAACCAATCACAAGTTTTTTTTTATGTGTTTGATTTTTTGACTTTTATTTGCGCACCCACACTGTTCATTGACTCAAGCATCTACTAAACCTTAAAATATCAAATTCTTATATTCCCACCACAGGTGTATTGCAAGCAGCAAAAAATACAGTTATAAATTTATATCAGAAAACATAACAGTTTTACTTGGTTTTTTTTGACTTTTTTTTGCGCACTCAGCAACTGTTTTCATGGACGCGAGCATCTACGTAAATCTTAAAACAGCAATTTCCATATTCACCACAGGTTTGGAATTGAAAGGTGGCAAAAATACAGTATATTTTTTATATCAAAACATAACGTTTTTTACGTGTTATTTTGACTTTTTTGCGCACTCAGCTCTGTTCATTGACGCCAGCATCGACGTAAATCTTTAAAAAAACAGCAATTCCCTATAATCAACCACAGGTGAAAATGACAGTGTGCAAAAAATACATTAATATTATACAAAACATAACAGTTAAGTGTTTTTTTGACTTTTTGCGCACCCAGCACTGGTTCATTGGACGCAGCCATCTTACGTAAAATCATAAAATAGCAAATCTATATTCACCACCAAGTGAATTGAAAGGTTGCAAAAAAAAAACGTTTTATTTAACCAAAACATAACAAGTTACGTGTTATTTTTTGACTTTTGCGCACTCTAGCAAAAAACTGGTTTCAATTTACGCAGCATCTACGAAAAAATCTTTAAAAACAGCAAATTCCTATATTTCCACCCACAGGTAAATTGAAAGGTGCAAAAAAAATACAGTTTTTTAATTCCATCTAAACATCCCATTACGTGTAATTTTTTTTTGACTTTTTGCGCAACCCAGCAATACTGTTCAAATGACGCAGCAATCTACCGTTAAATCTTAAAACCCAGCAAATCTATAATTCACCACAGGTGAATTTTGAAAAAGGTTCAAAAAAAAATAAGCCGTTTTTAATTATATCAAAAAAAAAACCGGTATCGTGGTTTTTATTGTGACTTTTAGCGCACTCAGCAACTGTTCATTTGACCGCAGCAGTCTACTTCAAATCTAAATAGCAATTCTTATATTCCACCACATGCGAAATTGAAAAGTGCAAAAAATACAGTTTTATTATATCAAAAACAAAACATTAACGTGTTTTTTGACTTTTTGCGCACCCACCACTGTTTCATTAACGCAGCCATTACGTAAATCCCTAAAATATCAATCGATATTCCACCACAGGGTGAAATAGAAAGTCCAAAAAAATACAGTTTAATTATATCAAAACATAACAGTTTAACGTGTTTTTTGAACTTTTGCGCACTCAGCAAACTGTTCATTAGACGCAGCATCCTAGTAAATCTTAAAACAAAGAAATCTTATTCCCACCAACAGTTGAAAATTGTAAGGTGCAAAAAACAATACAAGGTTTTATTAATATCAAAACATTACAGATACGTGGTTTTTTTTGACTTTTGCCGCCCTCAGCACTGATCATTGACGCAGCATCTACGTTAAAATTCTTAAAAACAGCATTCCTATATTCACCAACAGGTTGGAATTGAAAGGTCAAAAAAATACCGTTTTATTATACCAAAAGAATAAACAAATACGTGGGTTTTATATTTTTTTGGACCTTTGCCCCATCCCCAGATTTTTGTTGAATAGCACCTTGCATTTAAAATTTATCCACATTTTTTGGTTTTGATTAGAAGGGAATTTTGAGAAAATAGCTTTAGTGATTTTGCCGTCTTTTTAATAAGAGACTTTCCAAACTATTCCTAACCTTCCTCAAAATTTTTTTTTAATATTTTCTGAACAATAGGAAGTGAAAATGCATTGGTAACGAGCCAAGAGAATGGGTAGCACATCTGGAGAAGAGGTACGTGAGGAAGAAGGTGGGCTCCTTCCAGTCTGGGCGACAACACGCTCATGCCAGCCTGATCAGTACCAAGTTGGCAGGAACCGGTCATGCCTGTCATCATCGCGGGTCAGGGCCCCTGTGAAATCGAAGTCACGTACATCCGTCGCCAAAACTGTCCCCTTCAGTGGGTAATGCACCTCATCTAGCAGTCCATTTACCTCCTCGTCCTCGCTAGACAACGCCCCAACAAAATGTAGACATCAGCAAATCATCACATCCGTTCCAGAAACCATGATGCCATCCCAATGTGGTCAACTCGTGTACCCACCAACTGTGGATAAGCCAAGATTGTCGGAAGACCCTCTTTGATGACAAAAAAGGCGGTTTTGGGGTCAAGAAGGCATGTTAAAAAGATCAAGAGTGATGATTTTTAGTCTGCTCTTGGACTGCCCAGTTAACTGAAAGGCCCATCATAGGATGTGAAAGGGAAGCGTCAATCGGCATAACTCCCGAGGCTCTATTCGGCAAACCGCCTAGCAGTGCCCCTTGCTTGTAAGCCCCGCACTTTCTTGGATGCAGAAAGTCCAGGACGACTCAATCACGCTGTGTTGATGAATATGATTGAATGACGACCTTGCGGATCCATCCTGGTCCTTTTTTCCCGCAGAAATTAGGCTTGGGCGATCGCTTCATTCATGTGACCCGATGAGGAAATACCTATTTGGGGTTCGTGGTTCCAAACGGGGTTCCCCCCTCCCACAAAAAGGGAGAGGACGGTCCGCAAAGTCCCCCCGCTTGATAATGGGATCCGCCAGCCCACGGTCAGCGCAAACCCCGCCTTCCCTCGCTTATGTCGCCCGAACAAAAAGGTTCGCGCAAGGACCACTCCAAGCCTGGGCCTTCTTTCAGCAAGCCTCTGATATCACCCAAGCGAGTCATATGCCCGCCTTTGCCGTAAACGCATAGTAGAGGCCAAAGACCCTTAAGTGGTTTTAACCACCTACCAACATGTCTATTCCTCAATGACACGGAAAATGCTGGAGTTTTGAAAATGGAGGGAAAACACTTTTGGGCCAAAAAAAGGCCCAGAACCGAAACCGCCCGAGGCCTTCCAACCCACTGGTCCACACACCCTCTTCCTCCGTCCCTTCCTCCTCCGCCACCGACCAAAACCGTTCCTCAGCTGCCCCATGTCCTCTTTTCAGAGTCAAATGATCAGGGATCAGCCCTCTGCCTTTTCAGCCCTCACCCGGTCGCTCCGAGTAAACCACCACACCCACCAGAAACCCCCAATCCAATCCTTCTCTCCGTCCCCGCCAGTTTTTTAACGACCCCTGCACGCCGTAACAGCGCCAGTCCCCCCCCCCCTAGCCAGCCAGCCCTCTGTCCTTTCCCAGGTGTGGGAGCAGAAGAAACCACTTTTAACCCAAAAACCATCCCAAAGCCAAAAGCCTAACGCGCGGCAATTGCCAGGCCTTTTTTGGCCTTGTAACATGTTGCCTTTCCTCCTGGTGGAACACAGATTGGTTTATTCCCCGCCACGTCATGCCCCTTACGCTTGCCCCCCAAAATACCCAATGCCTGAGTCAAGGCATTTTTCTTTTTGCCAAAAAAGCCGCCCCTGCCCTGGCCCCAACCACGTGTCCAGTCTAAAATCCTCAAGCGACGTTTTTGTCCCACTGAGGTGTCCCCGGAAAAGTCCATCACAACCAACCCGACCAAATGGACTAGATGCATCGGCCCAAGGCCCCGCTATATCGCTGTGTACAGCTTTTACCGGGGTTGAGCTGGGTGGGATGTCTTCTGTTAGTGACGGTGGCCCGCTTTCCCCCCTCATGCTCGGCGCAACTCTCCTCAAAACCGCAGGATGGTGCAGGGTCGTTCCTAATTCCCCACAAAAGGTCCCCACTGGTGGCAAATCCCACGTGCCCAGAGACCCACCAGGCCCGTTGTTTTTTGGAAATTCAAAACGCCCTTGGGGAGACCCGTCCACACACAGTCAGAACCTGAGGACGGCTTTTCCTAAGCAAACGAGAACCGATCCGCTGGCTTGGTGACCAAGAACCTTGTTGCCAGGCAAGTGGGTGTCGATAACGGGCGAAATCTCTGCTGCCCGCCTTAAGATCGTTAAGGCTGAAAATCAACATCCATGCCTCACAATGTCGATGAACCATTACCCCCCCGCCAGAAATTTATCTTTTCTAAAGAGCTACCCGGGTCTGACAGCCCTGCTGAAGAAGGCTCGAGGTCTGAGTTCGCACTTCCGCCGTTTCGCAACCCCTGGCATTCGTCCCTCGCCCTTGGCCTTGGCGTTGCATCGTCATCTCGGGCCTCCCCTTCAAACCGTCTCATTGTTGACGTGGGCAAAACAAACGCTGGAATTCCACCTCCATCAGTCTCCAGCGAATGTGGCAGCAGCGCAATGGCCATTATTACGCAAGTAACGAAGTGACACATGGCCTGACCAAGCAGCGGTACGGACCCTCGGGTGTTGACCTCCACCGAAGTTGGAGGAGGGGCAGGGTGAAAGAGCTCTTGCACGCAATCCTTGCCCAGTTGTGAAGAAGCCACCAAAATGGTCAGTGCGGAACTAAGCCCTATCCAGCATAGCATTTGTGGTGATCTTAAGTTTTTCTGGGTAAACGATCCCCCGTGGACACCTGAAAACAACAGGTCCCCCCAAGCGACGAGGAAGAGACGGACACTAGAATGCGGAACACGGAGGCCTTTCTCTCTCTCCGTCCAAATCCACAAGGCCCGACAGTATTCACATTCAACGGAAAACCCCCCCTTCATTAGCATGGTGTTCGGGTCCAGAGCTAGTGCAAGTGGCGCATCAAGCTCACAGGGGTGGCATCATCTCAGGCAAGTCAAGCTTTGGTGTTGTAAAGCTGTGGCCCGTGGCACGGAGGAGGAGGAGGAGAGAATATTCTAGAACACCGAGTTTTTTTTACCGAACCGTCCTGGCTTGGTGAAAGAGGTTGGCGCGAATTTGAGCGGAGGAGGAAGATGAGGAAAGATCATTTTTTGCTAGGTCCCCTCGAACCCCAGAGCCCTTGGGGGAAATCAAGCTCCATCTCTTCACATGATGGGGCTTGGGATGCTCCATTTTCCTCCAACATGACCGTCGCCAAATTAAGGCCATTCAAATGAACAAAAACAGTTTTTTACTGGGTGGCCCACACCTGACTCCCGTAACAAAACCAAAAATCAGCAGCTTTCCTTTCCAACCCACCCAAAAAGAGAGTAAAAAATGCAGAAGATGGAGACCTTGCCTGATTGAATCAAACTGGAGACAATCCTGTTTGCTCTGCCTTCACACGTCCCCCAAATGGTCACGGTGAAACAACATCAGCGACCTGAACAATGCAGTATAGTGCCCCAGTACGGCGTAGCGGCAGCATGCAGGCAAGGTGGCAGATAGGCCTAATGGGTGGGACCCCTCCTTGCAAATCTTGTTACGACCCTCAATCCCAACGCATTGCAAATTGCAGGTCACACATCCCAACACACAGGATTTCACTTAAGATCATGGTGCACTACAATCTGTGCGTCTCACACCGAGGTATTTGCATTGTTTCCCGACCCAATTAGACTCTGGGGTATCCTCAAAATGGACGAAATATGGCCCCCCGAGCTGGCTCGTCACGCCAATAAGAGTTGGTTTTTCCCAGACCAGCAACCCAGCGTCAATCGTTGAGCGGACCTCATCCAGCAGGAGGAGTCATTACAGACAAACGCATTCCGGCTTATTCCCCACAGATTAAATGTGGATCTTTGACTTTCATCAAGAAAATCAGGCATGGAATCTCTGATGATGGTTGTGGCCCCCAATGCCAGAGTCCACCGATATTGCCCTAAGTCTACTTCACATTCCTTTTTCAAACAGAAATGGTTCCTCTTGAAAACTTTTTTATAAAATGATCATTTTCTTACTCAATTTTTTTATCTCTTTTCCCACACAGTTTTCATTTTGCTGGATTTTGCTGGTGAGGAACTGTAAAAAAAGGTACACAAGGTATTTCATGAACAAACACCGTTATTTCCCATTTTAACTCACTTTTATCTTAAGAAGTTTTTTCGCATAGTCCCAATAGGTTTTTATTAGAGGTCAGTTGCTGTGAAATACATCAATAATTGCAATGGTCCTTTAGGAAACAGAAAATGTGCTTTCTAAGTGGCAATTCTCCCGAGCACAAATTTTTTTCATAGTGTGCCTGAAGAATCCATATTTATTAAATTTTTTTGGGTCATGTAGCAGTGAGATACAGCAATTAATCATGCCCTTTGTAACAGAAAATGTGGCTTCCTAAGTGGCATTTCTCCGTCACAGAATTTTATATACATGGGGCTGAGAAGCTCAGTTTTTTATAATTTTTTTGGGTCCCATGCTGCTTTTGAAATGCAGCAATAACTACAGTCCCTATTAATTAAAATAAAAAAGTTCGTTTTCTACAGACAATTTATTTGGTATTTTTCTTCCACAAATTGACCCACAGGTGGCTCAAGGTTCATGCTTTGAAAAATTTTGGGGGCATTTTGGCTGTGACATGGCAGCCTATACTACAGGTCCGTATTTCCTAAAAACCATTTATTGTTTTCTAACATACATTAGTATCATCACATTGAACAAAGTGGCCCCCTTCAAGGTCATGCTTGGAATTTTTGGGCCCCCAATTTTGCTGTGGACATGCACTTATATAAAACAGGTCCTATTCTAAAAAATTGTTGTTTCTAACAGACAATTTGTTCTTCACAATGTCCTCAAGAGTGGCCTCAAGGGTGGGATGGTGGCTGTCAGAAAACAGGAATAGGTAGGAACACTGTTATTAAATGGACACATAAGCAAAATGGGGAAACGTTTTTTGTCAAGATCTTTAACAAAACTATCAATCCCTGTATGAACAACCCATTAATACAATGAAAAAAAAAGAAGAAACAAAAGACATTGGGTGGGGATGTCCATCCTATTTTAAAAAATGGTGTGTTCTAGAATAAAAGTAACTAAAAAAATCTTGCCTGGTAAAAATAGAATTGTTAAAAAAAAATTCCTCCTGAAATGTAAAAACAAGAGGTAACATGAAACTTTGACCAGATGTAGGTTTATTCATAGGAACATGGAGTATGAGCCACACGGAACAGAAAAGACAAAGTACAGGAGACCATTCCTCCAGCAACGTTTGAGTAAAGAAACAAGAATGCCAAGATAAAGGGCACCTGGGTGGTAACAGACGTTTAACCACCAGTAATTACCAAGTTGAAAGCTCAAATGTCCCAACACTCATTAATTGAGGGGGGCAAGCGGCTAAACCCAGGTTATTGGACCCTTGTCTACATAGAAGCTTGAGTTTACTCACACATTCCCCGCTTCCTGCACTCTGCTCCCAAAACGACAGTTTTTTTTATTTTATTCGTTGCTGCGTCCATCCAGGCCAAATTTTAACCCTGCCCGTGTTAAATAGAAGAACGGAACCGCCAAGCCAGGCTTTCACCGCACCCAACTGTAAAACTCCTGGCCCCAGGGTCAGCTGTGGCCCCAGGAAACAGGTTTATAGGTCCCAATGGTCCGTTCAACTAAAAAGGTGTTGAAAAGACTCCTGTTTCGTCACTTTTTGAAATGTTTGGTGGGGGTCCCATGCAGGGTTTGGGCTCATGCTGTGGCCCGGACAGTTAAACTAGTCAATGTCCCCCTTGAAAACCTAAAAAATGGGAGGTTAAAAGACTCCTTTTTTTCGACACTTTTTAATGTGGGGGGTCATGCAGGGTTTGGGGCCATGCTGTGGCCTCCAGGACCAGGTAAAAATAGTCAATGTCCATGGGAAATTACTCAAATTGGTGGTTGACAGACTCCTTTTTTCCGCACTATTTTAAATGTTGGGGGGTCCATGCAGGTTGGGGCTCCATGCTGTGGCCCCAGGACCAAGGTATCGTCCCAATGTCCCAGTGAATCTAAAATGGGGTTGAAAGACCTCCCTTTTTTCCCGGCACTTTTTAAATGTGGGTCTATGCAAGTTTGGTGGCACTTGCTTGGGGCCCCAGGACAGTTAAAGTCCAATGGTTCCAGTTAAACTATAAATGTGGTTGAAAGACTCCCTTTATTCCGGCAACTGTGTTATTATAAATGTGGGGGTCCAATGCATGTTGGGCCTCATGCTGTGCCCAGGAACAGGTTATAGTCCAATTCCCATGAAACAAAAAGGTAGTTGAAAAAAGACTCCCTTTTTTTTTACCGGCACTTTTTTTTAAATTGTTGGGGGTCCATATCAGGTTTTGGGGCTCTGCCTGTGGCCCAGTGAAACAGATATAGTCCCAATGCCAGTGAAAACTAAAATGGTTGGTTTGAAAGACTCCTGTTGTTTCCGGCACTTTTATAAATTGGTCATGCAGTATTGGGCTCAAGCCCAGGACCCATACAGGGTATAGTCAATGTTCCCAGTGAAACTAAAATTGAGGAGAAAATACACCTTTTTCCGCTACTTTTTTTAATGTGGGGTCATGCAGTTTGGGGCTCATGCATTGTTGCCAAGTACAGTAATAGTCCCCCCAAATGTCCCATGGAAACAAAAATGGTGGGTTTGAAAAAGACTCCTTTTTCTTCCGGCTACTTTTTTAAATGTGGGGGTCATGCAGGATTTTGGGTGTCTCATCTGTGGCCCCAGGACAGTATAGATCCCACCCAATGTCCAGGTGAAACTCAAAATGTGGGTTGAAAGGACTCCTTTTTTTTTCCGGCAACTTTTTAAATGTGGGGGGTCAATCAGGTTTGGGGCTCATGCTGTGGCCCAGAACAGGTAATAGTCCCAATGTTCCCCAGTTGAAACTAAAATGGTTGTTGAAAGACTCCTTTTTCCGGCACTTTTTATTTTTTGAATGTGGGGGGTCCAAATGCATGGTTTGGCTCAAATGCCTGCGGTTTCCCAGACAGGATATACAAAAATGGTCCAGTTCCAAAGAAACATGAATGGGTATACAAAATCAAACAACTGCCTTCTGGCACTTTTTAATTTGTGGGTGATTTGCAGTTTTAAAGGTCAGGCCGTGGGTAACAAGACAGGGGATGTAAATGTCCCCTGTAGAAATTTTTTTCTGTGGACTTTTATAACCTAAGTGTGTTGCCTTAAGAAATTGTAAGCAAATTGTTATCCATTTTTGAACAGTTGTGGAATGTTTAATTTTCCCAGCCTTCTCCAAGCCTGTTTTGGGGTGTAATAATGAAGGGTTTTTTGCTCTCCCATAGACCTTTAAATGGTCAATCCGCCAAAATCCGATGCTCACGATCGAAAAACCTTATCGATAGCGCCCGACTATCGACTATCGATCGATCTCGATAGCCCAACGCAATCGCCCACACCTACTCTCAGGAGCCCTCACCCGGGGATGTGAGGAGAAAACCATTTGGTCTCCCAAATTGTGGCTAGCCCGGACATTTCCTCCGCCTCCTGCCCACTGAGTCCCCCCCAACACCCCAGAAAACGCACACACCTAGGGTACGTTGGGAGAAGCGTCCCCTATGGTGAAGCAAGGGCCCTCCTTCCTCATTTTGACCATACCCGTCCCTGGTCGGCACTGGGATTCTGATAACCCAACTTTCAAGCCCAGCCCTTGCTGAACTCCTCGTCGCTTTTGGAAATTTCTCAGACCGCTGCCCTAGTGGTCCCACTCAGCAGAATCCTCCTTCGTGTGGTTCCGCTTGAGAAACCTCTGGTTTTTTATCTCCTCTTTCAGGCGGGATATCCTCACAATCCAGTTACGCTACCCTACGTGAGCCTCCTGTTCCATCAAAGTGGGAGCACTACAAAAGGATAACTTAAGTTTTTAACGTGTTTACGCCCGGTCCCTTTTCTTCGTCCATCCTTCTGGATCTTCCAGGGCTGCAGCCGCCATGCTCCCGGTTGCAAAAACTGGGCAAGTCGGCGAAAGTCTTGCCTTTTGGGGGCCAGAAATTTCCGTTTTTCTGCTATTTTTTTGGTGTGCAACCATCGCCCGGTGTGGGCATACCGCCTTCTACCAGTACCTAAAGCCTCTGGAGGGTCTTCCCCCGCTCGGTATCAAAGTAGCGTTCTCTCCGAAAAAGCAAGCGAAGACCCTTGCCTCACATACTCCCCTATAACTTGCCCCCCCCTATTTGAACCTCTCCGAAACATTCTCCTCCACGGGCTGGTTTTACCCTCTGTCTGTTGTTTTACCTTGGAAGACCCTTTGCAATGTCCACCTACAATCAAAGTGAAATCTCCAAAGGGGTTTTATTCGTAAGTCCACCTCCTCCTCCGCTGGTGCCCCGGGTTCTTTTTTTCGTAAACAAAAGGAATGGAATCCCAGGTTTCATGTATCAATTAACCTGCCGGTCTCAACAAGATCACCAAAAAAATCGATAACCCCTTGCGTTTGAATTACTAAGCTTTTTTGTGAACCGGACTCACGTGGAATCAAGGATATTCTCCAAACTGAGTACCCTAACGAGAAGCTACAACCTTATTTCGGATTCGTGAAGGACAATAATGGAAGAACCCTTCGAATACTCGAAGATGTGTGGGGTGGGGGCGGAGGGCTTCGAGTAACCTGGTTCCATCCCCCTTTTGTGATTCTGTAATGCCCTACAGAACTCCAGGAGTTTGTCAAGGACATCCTTTCCAAGAGACCTCCAGTACACCTGTGTGTCCGGTCTATCTGGATGACTATCCTGATCTTTTTTCAACCTGAATGCAGAATCCCACCAGGCCCGCATGTGGCGACAAGTACTCAGGCTGTTACCGTGCTAACCGTCCGTATGCCCCAACTCCGAGAAGTTGCTCTTTCCAACAACAAAGTCCCTCTCCTATCTCTTTCCTCGCTAACATTATTTCTGACCAGGTGAATCTGCAATGGATCCCATTAAAACTGTCTGCCGTCTACATTGGCCCACGACCCTTGGGCCTCCGTGCCATTACAAGAAATTCTGGCCTTTTCGCCAATTAAATATAGCAGTTCAATACCACATTTTTTCCCTCGCTTGGTGGTCGCCCCTATAAGTGGCGTTAACCAAGAAGAAAAATTTTAATCCAAGCTTGTGGCCACCAGACGGCAGAAAGAATAGCCCTTTTTTACTAAATTGAAATCCATGCTCGAATTTTCGGCTCGCAACCTTTAAACTCTCCCAGCCCCAGACAAACAGAAGAAACTATTTTTTTTCCTAGAGTCGAACGCCACCTCGTGGTGCCGGGGCTTTGTGCTCTCTCCAAAAAGGACCCAAAGGCAAGGAACCCTCCACAAGCGGGTTTTTTTTTTCTCAAAACCTTTTTTCTGCCGCTAGAGAAACCTACTCCCCCCATTGGCGACCGGGAATTACTAGCCATCTAGCCTTGCCCCCTGGAGGAAATGCCGCTAACTCTTGGAAAGGTGCCTCGTCACTCGTACCCCCCAAACATTCAAGCTCTTGAACTAACATGGAACCACCTATATCTTCAGACAGCCCAACGGACTTTTATCCATGCCAAGCCCGCAGTTCTCTTCTAACATTTTCTGGTATCGAATATTTTCTGATCCATTTCCGCCCGGCGGAGAAGAATTTGTCAAGGTGCCGCTGCGCCTTCCGCGTGCACTGACCGATGAATTAGGGGACGAACCTGCTCCCCACGGCAAAACATCCATTCCCCAGAATTGGGCGACCTGCTGCGCCGTTTGACATACAACGAAATTTCCCTGTTCCGCAGCAAGACCGTTAACTTAACGCCCGGCCTCTAACGGAAGAATGTACTGTCTTGGGGACATTGCTCCTCATGTGGCTAGGCCACCAGGGTTGCAGAAAACTTGCTGCCTTAAAATCCCGTTTGTTTTTAACAGGTGGCCTGCCTCTGCCCCCCAGATGTTTACAAGAGTTCATGGAATCTTGCACTTCCTGTGCCCGTAACAAAGTTCCCCCGTCCTCGTCCCTCAAGCCGAAGGCCCCCTGCTTTTCACCGAGCCGATTCCCACTGTCTCCCTGTACCCACGTGGGCCAAATGGACTTTTATTACGACCACCCCCTTCCCACTGGAATAACCCGTTATCTTGGGTGTTCCACGGAGCCGTTTTTTCTCCAAAAAAATGTCCCCTCACTTTGTTCCTCTGCCCAGGAAATCTTCCCTCTTGCTCCTCGCCTTGCCTGTCAGTTTTTCAACTCTTCTCCGAGACTACATGGGCTCCCTCAGCACAATGGTTTTTCTTGAATCGGGGAGTCCAAATTTTTGTTTTTTTCCCGATTCTGGCCGCTCCTTCTGTTGACAACAGTCCAAGTTTGAAAACTGGCTTACTCTTCGCCTGACCAATCCGTCATTTCCTAACGGAAAGTTTGAAAAGGGTTAATCAGAACTCCTGGGCTGCTGAAATATCGACACTTTTGTCCCCTCCACACTTCAGGATGCTTGGGTTCCCTAAACCCTGCTAACCTTTGCTGAGCTTCTTCCTACAACTCAATAGACTCAGAAATCTGCCCCCGTGTTGCTCTCCCTTTCTCAATTGGTTCTCGGAACGACAAAAACCGCAACAAATCTCCTCCCCCTCCCATGCTCTCCCGAGGTTCCGCCGTGGATGGAGTTGGGTCCCGGGACCTAACAGCCGTCTGGAAAATCAGAACAACGCCATCACCCTCTACTCCGGGCTTCCGCTCTACTAAAGAATAACAAGCTGAAAAATGCGAAAAACCCTTCCCGCCAACTTTCTCTCGCTGGTGGACAAGGTGTGGTGTTGTCGGCGAAGTATATCCGCCTCAAGATCCCTGGCCTATAAGCTGGTTCCCCCGTATTTTCTTTAGTCCCCCGTTTCGAGGTGCTGAAAGCGCATAAACCCATGCATACAAGCTCCGCTTTTCCTCCCATTATGCGTGCCCGAACTCCTTTCCATGTCCTCCTCTTCAGAAGCGGTCCCTGCCTAAAAATTCTTTTTTTTTCTCTCTCCGTAAAGTTTCTCCGTCCACTCCTGATGGCTGACGCCCACCAATGTCACCTTTACTGTAAAGTAAAGATTCCACCCCCCCGATATGAAAAAACTGTCGAGGTAATAAGCGCCCTTTTTCCTCATTGACCCTGGAAGATTCGGACCCGTAGAATGGTCCCTGGAACCAAAACAATATCTGGACCATGAGTTGTTATCTGAGATTCCCCATTAGGCCCAGAAAAGATTGGGAGGCAAAAGGGGGGGGAGGGTAACTGACAACAGATGCCCCCGTGGGCAAAACCCCACCATCCTTGGTTGCAGCCGCAATCCCGTGCCCGCTGCCCGAGCGCGGCCGCGACCACGCATTCCCCCGGGGTTCCCGAGCCGGTCATATCCACTCCTGCCCTGTTCAACCCCCCCCCCTGTTGACATCCTGGCCCAACGCTCCTTTTGCAGCCCTCTGGTCCCGCTGCGCACGGCCCTGCCTTCCCTAAGGACGCCCGCGCCCGTCGGGTGGTTTAAAATTTTTTAAAAAGGGCCCAGCGCACCGGTAATTTGGCTATTGCCGTCGCTTGCCCCTATTAAGCCTGCCTCTTCCTGGTTTTCTCGCCGGTCTTTAGTGCCCATTAAGCCTATTGAGAAAAGCATTCCCTGAAGTACTTTGTCACCTATTACCAAATGTTACCGTACCGTTTGCCTCCATCTCTCCGATCACAACATGTGGCCCGCCTGGCCTGACCTCTCCTGGTCCCCCCGACCTACGAGCCTGGCTTTAATATTTTTGTAACCTCGCTACTACACCTTGGCTGCATCCGCCAAGCAAGTCCCATGTCCCCCCAAGTGAAGACCTACCTGTTAAACTCCCCGCCACAGCAAGTTTCCCATCCCGCTTTTGCGGGCGGCCTCTGGTGGAAATACTGGGAACCTACTTAGAGACCGCTTCCCCTGCGTGGCTTACACAAACATCGCTTTGGTCCCAGAGGAATTCCCACTACCGCTGCTCGTGACACCTGCATGCACCTAACAATACTATGAAAATCTTAATGTGGTTTCACACATTGGGAAATTTTAACTGAATTTTCACTCTTTGTTCTTGAGCCCCCATTTCAAGGAGCCAAATTCAAAAGAAATGGGAAATATAAAAGTCAGTGTACAGTACCAATTCACCCACCACTTGAAGGGAGTTTTCAATGTTGCAGTAACTATTGCACCAGCCAACTAGAAAAGAAGCTTCTGACATGATAAACAACCTGAAAAAAATTTATGCCAGACCAAGAGTGACAGATTTGTTAAGGTGCTAGAGCTAGAACCATTGGACCTGGTACTATTTTGTTATGAGGCACTACTTTTTACAATCAGGAGAGGAGGGTAAGTACGTATTGTAAGTTTTTGAAAATGTATTTTATTTTTTCCTGAAATAATCCCTTTAATTGCTATGTTTTTTTTTGGATGACTAAGGGTAATGATTCTTTATGTAACAATGTTATAAAACACAACACAACCTGGGGGGTAAAAATACTATTATAGAGTCCCAGTGCATTATTCAAACTAATCCAGTAAAATTAAATATGTACAAGATCCCCCAAGCAGGTATGGTGCATAAAGAGGTAACTCATCTCCACAATACTATATTTTATCCCCTCCTTATCTACATTTCAATAACAAGGACGAGGCGTGAATTCCACAAATAGCATTGGCATAGTTATTTTTAGCTAAAACCCAAGTTTTAATAGAGCATTTCAGAAAAATAAGGTATTGAAAACAGGGGTGGAAAAACATTTTTCTGGACCAAAAGGCCAATAAAATGTCACTATTTGTGCCCTGTCTCCAAGTACTGCCATAAATCTTAGAGTGGTATTCCCCATCTAGAGAACATTTTCTGGCAAATTTATCAATTTGTGGGAAATACCAAAATTGTTGAGAGTCTTGTTCAACTTTTAGGGAATGCCAAATTAGCGTTGACAAACATTTTACGTGGCCTTATCGACATCGGCGATAGTCGATAGACGGGCCCCACCATCGATAAGTTTTTCCGATAGTGGGAGCAGCTCGAATTAATGAGCGATGTCCATTAATAAAGTCCCTAAATGGAGAGCAACAACCACCCTTCATTTTACACCTCAAACAGGCTGGAAAGTTGGTAATTAACAGCCACAACAGTCAATTGATACCTCTTACATCTTAGCCACAACACCTTTTAGGCTATAAAGGCCCACAGAAAAAAAAAGTCCCCACACACCATCATATCCCTGGTCCTTGAACGACAGCATGAAACCCTTTAAACCTGCAAATCAACCCACAATTAAAAAGTGGGCCAGAAAATGCAGTATTCAATTTTGAAACCTCATTTTTAAACTATGAAACGGGGACATTTTAATTAATCCCCCTGTCCTGTAAACCGCAAGCAATGACCCCTAAAAAACCCTGCATGACCACAGATTAAAAAGTGCCCCGGAAGAAAATGTAGTCTTTGAACCACCTATTTTTTTAGTTGAACTGGACCTTGACTAAACTGACTGGAACACAGTAAATGAACCATTAAAACCTGGTCTGAACCCCCAGATTAAAAAATGGCCAGAAAAAGGCGTCTTTCAACCACCAATTTTAGTTGAACTTGAACATTGACAAACCCTGTCCTGGACCGCAGCATGACCCTTAAACCTGTCCTGACACCACAAGATTAAAAAAGTGCCGTAAAAGGTAGTCCCCCTTTGCAAACCACCAATTTAGTTATTGAAATCTGGACATAGAACAAAACCCGTCCCTGGACCGCAGCCATGAACCGTAAAACATGTCACCCCTGACCCACAGATTAAAAAAGTGCCGGAAAAGAGTCCCATTTCCAACCAACCATTTTTAGTTTTTGAGCTGGACATTGACAAACCCAGTTCCTGAAAATAACCCGCAGGCAATGACCCTAAAACCCTGTCTGAAACCCACAGATTAAAAAAGTGCCAGAAAAAGGAAGGTCCCCTTTTCAACCAACCATTTTAAGTTTGATCTGGAAACATTGAACAAACCCCTGTCCCCGGGACCGCAGCATGACCCTTTCAAAACTGTCCCCCCTATAACCCACATATTTAAAAAAAGTGCCCGAAAAAAGGAGTCTTTCAACCACCATTTTTTAGTTGAACTGGACCCCTTGACAAACCCTGTCCTTGACCGCAGCATGACCCATAAAACTGTCCCTGACCACCAATTAAAAAGTGCCGGAAAAAGGAGTACTTCAAACCCACCATTTATTTAGTTTTTCACTGGACATGACTAATACAGTTCTGTTGCCACAGCATGACCCTGGGCCGGATTAGCAGTGGGATACGTTTTGAGAAGCCCGCTGCTCTCCCCCGTCATCTATTAACACAGCAGTTTTTATAAATGCCCCTGGCGCACGCAGCTCGAAAACAGTCGTCTTTGAAAAAGCAAGAGTGTTGGAAGCGGAAAGTGGGTGAGAACTCCAGCCTTCCTCAGTAAAACACGTTGTCCCAATACCACCTGGGTTGCGCTTATGCCCCTCCGTATATAGGTTGAACCAATTGACTTCAACTTTGAAAAAATACCTGTGGGGTTAAACGCTCCTTGTTACACCAGGTGCCCTTTATCTGGCATTTCTTTTTCTCCATTTAACCAACGGCTGAGAAATTGTCCTCCGTTCTGTTGTTTTCTCTGACGTGCTTCCCATACCCATGGTCCTCTAGAAAACCTACCCATCAGGTCAAAGTTTCCCTGTAACACCCTTGTACAATCAAAGGGAATTTTTATTTTTTTTATCCAGCTATTTTGGTAACAATGCAAGTTTTTTTTTAGTAGTTTTAATCTAGAAAAACACATTTTTAAAAATAAGAAAAGGAAATCCCCAACATGTCTTTGGTTTCACTTTTTTTTTAATTGTATTAAATGGTTTGTTCTCAATACAGGAATGAATTATCCTAATTTAAAGATCCTTGCAAAAAACAAGTCCCCCATTTTTTTGCAATAAGTGTTCCATTGTTACAGTGCTACTATTCCTGTATTTCTGAACAACCCATCACCCTTGAAGCCACTCGTTGACAAAGATTGTGAAAGAACAAAAGTCAGTATCTAAAACAACATTTTTTTATAATAGGATAACACACTGTAGTAAATAGCTCATTTCAAAGGCAAAAATTTGCCCCCAAAACTTTCCCAAAGCAAATGACCCCCTATTGAACCCTTTTGAAAATTGTGAAGAAACAATGTCTGGTTTTAAAAACAACATTTTTTTTATAATAGGACCTGTAAAATTTTTGCGCCAATTTCAAAGCAAGCTAAAAGACCCAAAAAATTATAAAAAAAACTTCTCATCCACTTGTTTAAAAATAGGTGAAAAAGGGAGTAAATGCCACTTAAAGCCACATTTCTTGTTTTTCCCCAAAGGACCCATATTAATTTGCTGTATCTCCACAACCACATTGACCCCCAAAAAATTAATAATATGAATTCCTCAGCCCCTATTTAAAAATTTTGGTGAAAGGGAAAATGCCACTTAAAAGCCAATCAGTTTTTCTGTTTCCAAAGACCAATGATTAATTTGCTGTATCTCACACTAACATTTGACCCAAAAAATTATAAATATGACTCTCAAGCCTCTATTAAAAAAATGTTGAATGGAAGATGCCACTTAAAAGCCACTCTTTTTCCTTTTTCCAAAAGCGAACCATGGATTATTGCTGTATCTCACAGCTATATGACCCCAAAAAAAAAATTATAAATAATGACTTCCCTCAGCCCACTTATTAAAAATTTATGGAGAAAATGCCCACTTAAAACCCACAGTTTTTCTGTTTCCAAGACCATGAATTATTGGGCTGTTTCTCATCAGCTACATGACCCAAAAAAAATTTAATAAAATATGACCTTTCTCAGCCAATAATAAAAAAAATTGCCGAGGGAGAAATGCCCACTTATAAGCACATGTTTTACTGTTCAAAGGACCAAAATTTAATAGCCTGGTATCCCTCACAGCAACATGACCTCAAAAACCATTGACTAAAGCGAAAACTTATTCTAGAAATAAAGGTTGATAAAAGGAATACGTGTGGTTTTGACTGAAAACCTGCTGTCTTTTACAGTCCCCCTCACAGCAAAACCACAAAATGAACTTGTAGGGAAAAAAGAGAAAAAAAATTGCAGTAAGAAATGATCATATTTAAAAAAAACATTTTTCAGAGTACAATGTTCTGTTTTGAATAGGGAATGTATAAGTAGTGAACCGGCAAAACTAATCGTGACCACGCAAAATGGGGCCACAACATCCCAGAGATTCCTGCCCTTGATTCATCTTGATGAAAGTCAAACGATCCCCGAACATCTGTGGGAAAGCACGGATTGCGTTTTTGTCTGTAATGAACTCCCTTCCAAGCTGTGCTGAACGGTCCCCCCTCAGATATAGACGTGCGCTGCAGGACAACACCTCCCTATGGGCGTGACGAGCCAGCTCGGCCATGCGTCCCCATTTTGGGATCCGCCAGAAAGTCTATTGGTCCCGGAACTACATTACAAAAAACATCGGTGTTGAGGAACCCCTGATAGTCCCCGTGCACCAAATTAGCTAAGCTGATCTCGGTTTTTGTGGGATGTGTGCCTGCATTGCAATGCGTTGGTGAGGTGGTAAAACAAGGATTGCCCAGAGGGCCCCAATAGGCTTTTTCGTGCCACCTTGCCTGCCTGCTGCCGCTACGCTACTTGGCACTCAAAAGCTGTCACGACCCGCTGATTAGTTTGTTCCAACCCGTGACAATTTTTGGGATGTGGAAGCCAGTACGCAACACATAATTGACCCTCCATTTTTTGGGAAATCCAATCCGCAAGGTTCCTCCATTTTCCCCCCGCATTTTACTCTCTAATTGGTGGGTGGAAGAAAGTGCCTGAGTTTATTTTTGTTTATTTTAGTTAACCGTGGATTCCAGGAGGGGTGGCCCACCCATAACCTGTTTGATCATTTGATGGCCCTACATGCAGGAATTCAATGTTGGAGGAAAATGAGCATCCAAGCACTCTATGTAGAGATGGACCTTATTTTCCCAAGCCTCCCTGGGTCCGAGGGCCACTACAAACTGATCTTCCTCATGTTCCCCTCCACCTCAAATTTCCCCGCGCCAACCTCTTCCCCCAATGCAAGGACGTCGGTAACATTCGTGTTCCCCCCTAAGGAATTACGTCCTCCCTCCGCTGCCTCCGGCACAGCTTTCACACAGCCCACTTTGCCTGAGATTGAAAAGCACCCCTGAAGCTGATGCCTCAACCATGCCAAACTAAGCTCTGGGAACCCTAACACTGCCTAAATGAAAAGAACCGGATGAAATTGTGAAACCTGCGGGCGCCCTTTGTGGATTTGACGGAGAGATAAAAATGCTCCTGTCCGCATCTGTTTGTCCCCCCCCCCGTCCTCCTTACTCCGTCGCTGAGGCGGACCCCTGTTGTTTTCAGAGTTGTCCCCCAACGATCGATCCGAGAAACCTAAGATCCAACCAACACTGCTCAGCTGAACAAGGGGTCAATTGTCCCGCACTGAACCATATTTTGGTGGCTTCTTTCAAAACCTGCAAGTATTGGTGGCAGAGCTTCTTTTTCCACCTGCCTCCACCTCTCGGTGGCTCAACACCCCGAGGTCCCTGCAACCGCCTGATTTTACAGGCCATTGTGCCACGTCGTAACTGGCGTAAATGGCCATTGCGCTGCTACCACAATCGCGGGAGCATGCGAGTGTGGAATTACCAGCCATGTTTTGCCACGTTCAACAATTGTGACTTTTGTGGATGGGGAGCCGAGCTGATGCTGCAATAACGGCAAGCCAGGCGGAAGAAGCCAGGGATGCGAACGGCGGAAGTGCGAACCATAGACTTCGAGCCCCTTCCTCAGCAGGCCAGTCCCCAGAACCCGGGTAGCTTTCTGATTAAGAAATTTCTGGAACCGACAAGTTTTCATGACATGGTTCTCAGCAGGATGGGTGCGTTCCAAGCCCTACCGATCATAAGGGCGGCCAGCGATTTTCGCCCGTTTTATCGCAACACCACCCTTGCCTGGCCCCCCACCAGATGTTTTACTTGGCAACCCCAGCCAATTCGCTCAGTCCTCGTTTGGGTTAGCCGTCCCACATAGCGTCCAGAAAAAACCCTGTGTGGGACGGTCCCCCCTCCAAGACCATATTTTAATTCAACACGTCCCTTGTTTTTTTCCTCTGGCAACGTGATGCCCGCACCATGGGACCTTGGGTGAAAGAGCCTCCCCCCGCTTGCACCATCCCTCCGGTTTTATAAGAGCGTGCGCCCGAGCCCTGGAGAGCCACCGACACCCCCAGTGAACGCATCCACCCAGCTCACCCAGTGAGCTGTCACATGAGATATAGGCGGCCTTGGCCGTGCTTACAAGTCCAGTTTACGTGTCGAATGACCCTTTTTCCGGAACGCAATTGCAGAACAACTCCCCTTTGAAAAATTTTTTTTAGATGACACTGGCTGGCCAGGGCGAGGGAAACGGCCTATTTTTTTCTAGGCAAAGAATTGCCTGCCTGCAAATCTGGTATATGGGGGCAGCGAAAAAGGACCATTACTTGTGCGGAACCACTGTATCCACCAGGACGGAAAGGACAACATTTTCCAAGGCCAAACCTGGCAAATGATTCCGACATTCCCACTTTTGGCTTTTTTGGTTATGGGTTTGGGTAAAAGTGTGATTTTAATTTTCTTCTGCTTCCCAAAAACCCAGAAGAACCAAGGCTGGCTGCTAGACGGCCGCTGGCGGGCGTGGAGGTACCGTCAAACAGAGGTGGAAGGAAGGAAAGGGGTAAGGTATTGGGTCTCCCTGGTGTGCGGGGTTACTCGGCCACCGAATTGGAGGCTGAAGGCTGAAGGCACTGAACCCGATATGACTACTGAGACCATGGGCAGCTGAGTAACCGCTTGTGTGGGTGGCGGAGGAATGCGGAGAAACAGAGTGACACGTGGTTTTGGGACCCGCGTTCGTTCTGACTTTTTGTTGCAAGTTGTTTGCCCTCCCATAGTTCAACTTCATGGCCTTCCGCTGCAAGTGAACTAGACAAGGTTGGTGGTGTTTTAACCAACCAAGTTTTTTCTTGCCTCTACTTTATGCGTTTTACAGCAAAAGTCGCAATAGGAACAATCCGCTGCGTGAAATCAGAGGCCTTTTGCTCAAGAAGGCCCCAGGCCCCTTGAGAGGGTCCCCCCTGGGAAACCTTTTTGTCGCCGATAAGGCGAGGAGGCGGTGTTTTTTTTGCGCCGAACCCGTGGCTGGCTGACTCATATTCACCGTGACTCCTCCGCCGCCCTCCTCCCTATTTTTTGAAGGCGGAACCCGTAAAACTACACTACCCCCCATCGTCTTTCCTCCTCGTCCAGTGAAGATGCGCACGCAGCCAAATTTCTGCTGAAAAGACTCAACGTTTGATTCGCATTTCCCCCGTCATCATCAATCAGTCAACTCAGGTGGACATCGCCCGTCCTGACCATACCTGCATCCCATAAGCCCTGCGGCTACAAGGCAAGGCGTTGGCCCGACCGCCCTGGAATTTTTTTTTGCCCGTTTGACCGGCTTCCTTCTCCTCCCCTCTGATGCAAATCAGTACTGGCGTCAAGCAGAGAAAATCATCCACTTTGGCCTCTTGAACTTTAAAACAAGCTTCTGACCCCAACCGCATTTTGGTCCATCAAAGAGGTCCTACAGAAAATGGAAATTTATCCACAGTTTTGGGGTAACACTAGTTGAGACTATATGTGCTGCTTCATGTTGGACGGATGCTGGTGATGCTGAATGACACCATATATTGGGTGCCCAGGTGACCTGGAGTACGAGAAGGTAAGAACCTGCTGGATGCCAGGTTTTGCATAACCACTGAAGACAGAATTGGCCCGACGCTGGGTTTCATTACAAGAGATTTCCACAGGGCCCTGAACCCAGCGATGACAGCCCCCTGGACGGTGCCCCCCTGCAACTGATGGATCCGCTGGCTTGGACGATGTTTATGTCCCCCGCCACACTGGAAGGAGCACGCCATTCTCTCGTAACCCTCTACCTCCATTGGTCCTAACCCCCCCCTCCATTTTGCTCGCTTTACCACCTGAAATTTTTACGCTCCATGTTTCAGAAATTAATACAAATTATGAGAAAGGTTATGAAAGGAGTTTTGGAAGTCCTCTTATAAAAAACGGCAATTCACAGCTATTTCCTCAAATCCACTCAATATCAAAACAAAATTGCTTGGATTCAAAATTTAACTGCAAAGTAGAATCAATCAAGTCAACAAAAGTTGCCTCGCCAAAAGTCAAAAAAACAACGAATCTGAAATGAATTCGTGATGTAATAAAAAGGTATTTTTGGCACAATGCAATTTCCCTGTGGTACTAAAAAATTGCAGTATTCCACATTTAAAGTGCAAGGTGCCTCAAATGACCAAAGCTGGGTTATTGGCAACCAAAGTAAAAACAAACAACGTATCTTGTATAATGTTATTCGGATAATAAAAAGGTAATTTTTTTTGGCACCTATCATCACCTGTGTAAACCTACACAATTGCCTGATTCCCAAAATTTTAACTGCCAAGGTGTCCCACTAAATTTCAAACAAATCTTGGACGGGCAAAAAGTGCCAAAAACACGTAATCAGTAATGTATCGGATAATAAAAAAGGTATTTTTTTGGCACCTACAATTTCACCATGGTTTTGACCTAAAAAAAAATTGGCAGTAATCACATTATGTGCAAGGTGGCCTTAAATGAACCAGAGCGGTAGTGCACCAAAGTCAAAAACCACGTATTCTGTAAAGTAATCGCGATTAATTAAAGGGTATTTTTTTTGCACTATCAATTTCACCTGTGTACACAAACACAATTGCCTGATTCCAAATATTAAAACTGCAAGGTGGCTCCTTAATCAATAAATTGGAACTGGGCCATAAAGTGCCAAAAACACGTTATCGGGTAAGTAAATTCGGATAATAAAAAGGTTTTTTTTGGAAACCTAATCAATTCACCTGAAGTGGACTAAAAAAAATTTCAGTATATCACATTTAAGTGCAAAGTGCCCCCTCAATGAACAAAGCTAATGCACCAAAGTCAAAAAAACAACCATATCTGTAATGTAAATTCGGATATCACAGGTATTGTATTTGGCACCTATCAAACCTGTGGGCCTGACTTGGCTGATTCCTAAATTAAGTACAAGGTGGATATATCAATCAAAGTGTGAATGAGCAAATTTGAAAAATGAACACATAATCCTGAAAAATTTAATACTTAATAATAAAAAGTGAGTTTGCATCTAACAAAGAGACCTTGCAGTTACTAGAAAAAGGAATTGTAACCATAAGTTCAGGCTGGCCCCAATATCCAGGGAAAAATATTTCAAAATAGAAAAGACTGTTTAATAAAAAGCTAGTTGCAAGACCTACATTAATTCTTGGTGAAACTGATATCCCAGTATTCTTATTAGAGCTTTTTCTGTGTTTCGCCCGCTGGGGGCCCCCCCTCCGCTCCCACCCCCCCACCGTAGACTTTAAACAGCGGTAAAGCCTCCCTTTAAAATTCCCTCTACCTTTAACTAATAAATCTTCCAATCTCTAATTCTAACTAAATGTAAGGAACACAGCTAATAGTAAGAAGGTTTTCTCTGTGAAAAGAAATATAATAAGTTTTTTTCCGCTGAGCTGTTTTGGAACACAAGCGATGCGCAGGTCCTTACTGCTCTGAGAACGCATGGAGACACTGAGTGAAACAAGGAAACGCTGTTTCTATGTAAAAAACGAGTCATGTGGATTTTTTTTCAGCCAATCGCAAACCATACACATCCAGTCATGAACTTTCCGCAAACACACACTCCACCCTGCCTCTATTCTGTAATCTGATTGCCCTCCGCCAAAAAGTTTTAAAGGAAACGCCGGAAAAGGCGCGATCTAAAGATGGATGCCCACAGATAAACCTAAATTAAGCATGATTATAAAAAATCGATTCACCACAAAAAAAAAAACTGCTTGCCCGAGTTCAACTTTGTCGATAATAATCGTTCTCAACACTACTGCCAAAGATCAGAATGGGAGGTCCCTGCTCAGAAAGAGGATGTTTCATTATAGTTTT
This sequence comes from Phyllomedusa bahiana, assembly GCA_025379985.1. Classification (NCBI taxonomy): domain Eukaryota; kingdom Metazoa; phylum Chordata; class Amphibia; order Anura; family Hylidae; genus Phyllomedusa; species Phyllomedusa bahiana. The sequence continues at coordinate 33,336 of JAODAL010025878.1, read as the reverse complement.
TTGGAAGAGGCTGTTTCACAACTCTAACTAGAGAGAACAACACGCCTATATAGCCACCTCTCCAACTCATCTCCTCCTCTTTGTGTCAGAAATAAATACTCCTTTGAGGAAGAAATCCAGAGAGAATATAGAAACAGTTTTTACTGGATTGCTCTTTAGGTTGTTTAAAATAGCGTATATAGTCCGATAGTGCCAACTATACAGTGCTCACCATAACAGTGCTTGCCACACAGTGCACTCCATAACTCTGTGAGCCAAACAGTGGCCACCATAACAGTGCCATCAATTGAATACAGCTGTGAAAGGAGGAATATTACTTTCTGAAACATGAGACAGAGGCAAAGCATATTTGTGTCCTAATTGCTGGATGTTATGCACCCCTAATTGAAAAGACAGAGTTGCTTTGCTCTGTTGCTAGTGCTACAATTAATAGTATGAAAATAATTGCAGAAACACTGAAATTAACTAGGTTTACATTGTATGATAATTTGTTTATACATGAGCTTGGAATCTGTCATGCAAGAGATATCTTCTCTGTCAGCAGCTATAGGGTTCATAGAGCCAACATGCACAGACAGAAATTAGGGAAACCTACATTTATCCATTAAGAGTTTAATCTGCAGAGAAGGGTGCATGCCTTAGAGCATCTCTAGCTACAACTCTGCCAGTTCACTTTCAACTAGTGTATATTCTGCTAATCCACCAATATTGTTGTCCCTTCTACTATTGTGTCCCATCTGGTACTCAAGCAGTGCCAGTTCAATGAGTCTTTGTAGCAGTTTGGCTAAAGTATGAAAGACCTGTTTACTTCCCAACAGCTTTGTTGCCTTTTCCAGCCCAGTTCCCCCTCCCAGACTGAGTGAATCACATGAATGGGAAGTTCAATGCAACTCTGCTCTGATGACAAGGATTCAATGATTTTCCCTGCTTTAGTCCCCACAAACTGTGCCCCTAGGTGGAATGGCCTAGAGCAAATGGCACTGTTCTAGTACCCTCTAGCTAAAACATGTATCTGGACCAGACTTTATTTATTATGCTAAGGAACCAGGGCTATCTATGTGATGCAAGGACTTAAAGGGGTTGTCTCGCTACAAAGAATAGCTTTCAAATTGTAGGGAACACAAAATAAAGACATTTTCCAAATATATTGCTTTGTTCCTCTATTTTCCCAAAGGAGAAAACAAGTGAATTTATGACCTCCATGGCTATTTCAGTTCCCTCAGTAACCAACCTGTATACAATTCACCCCCTGCTGTTTGTTCAATGAGATAACAGTGAGTGACCTCATCACACAGGTCACAGCAGTGTCCTCTGCTGCTCAGCAGTAAAAAGCTTGATTTATGTAAAATAAACAGAACTGTTAATTAGGGCTTTTGTTTTGGGGATCAGATAAAAAGTCCTGTTAGTAGTTTGAGAAGCTAATCTGATCTAATTAGCATCTGAAAGCAGAGCATGGTGCATGGAGCTGTACAAGCTGTATGCACATGAGCATATGCAAATGGTAAGTTCTGAACCAGGAAGTGGCAGAGTATTTCATTCATGCATTGTCTGAAACTCTGAAGGGAGACAACTCCTTTAAAGGGAATGTGTCACATAGATTATGCCCCCCTTGCTGAAGACAGCACAAGCTAGTGACAAACATGCTGTTTCCAGCGCTGTGTCGCTTATGCTGTAGAGTATTTAATGCTCAAATCTACAGTTTTCAGCCACAAAAGAGTCATGAAAAGAGTCAGTTTAAATTATGACCCGCTCACCTGAGGCTAGCCCCGCCCACCTCACAACTGATTAACCTATTACTTTGATTAGGTAGAAATATGTGAATAACTGTCAGATGGGTGTGGCTAGCCATGAATGGGCGGGGCTAACACATGCTCATGAATAAGCTGGAGCATTAAAAATTCTGAAGCTGCTGCACCTTACAGAATAAGGGACACAGCGTTGGAAACGGCATGTCCGGCACAAGCTTATGCTGTCCTCAGGGGGACATAATCTATGTGACAGGTTCTCTTCTAAATTCTAAGGTTTACCAAGCCTCGTGTTTCCTGGGCCTCCAACTCCTAAGGCCCCTATTTACCCTCCAACCTCTTGATTTCCTATCACTCCATGTGGAAACTGGAACTCTCGTTGTCATAGATCAGTTGTGGTACATGGTTGGGAGGGGCATGTCTTATTATTTCACATAATTTACTTTTTATTTTCTTTTTATTACATGACCATGGGTTATACATGCAAGAACAATGGTGTTATTGACAATTTGGAGTGTTTTAGACTCTCATATGTCCCGTGCAGCCCTGCTAGAGGCTTGCACATAGTATCTGTGGTGATGCCTGAGATGCTGGAATGAGTAGTCGTCAATAATCTTTGCTCCTGTGTGCTCATGCTTTCTTATTTTATTATTCTATATGAAAGTCTTCTCTTTGTTTCAGTGAACATATATAAGGTCACCTTCACCCTTCTTATTTAGCTTTCTCCTTTTTTAATGATCTGTTTTAGGGTTCATCTTTATGCCATCTCCTTTTTTCATGTTTTAGGGAGACTTACTAACAGAGTTTGTATACTGTTCATGTTGACTAATCACTTGCTTTTCTTAGGTTCTGTGTTTGGATGTTAAGCCTTAACAGATTTGGGGCTGCGGGCAGGGAAGGGTTTGAGTTTTACTACATTAGTGTGCTTTGATGTATATGCTTCTGTCATGTTCTCTCTGATATATAGTACCTATGCCTAATCATTCTTTTACTCTGGGACAGTAGCTAGAAATAATATCACTGTAGTCACTTGGAATGTAAGGGGATTAATGACAAAGTAAAGTGCTCATTCATTTTTGGTTATTTTGATATCATGTGAATCCAGGAGACATATACAGGAGGTTTAGATAGTTTTGTAAACCTTGGATTGGTGGGCATATCATTCCACTTTTATTTCCAGTGTTAGGTAGGTTTCTATTTTCATGTGTAAATCTGTAACATTTCACTCTTGTGTGTTTGCTTTTAGCAAGTGCATCACAACTGAAGTGCAATAAGACAGACGAATGTAGTTTGTAAAACTGCAGTAGTTTAAAGATAACAGGTGATTGTGTCTTGTTGAATATGCTCATTTTATTGTTTAATTATAAGCATGTCTGGGTTTATACAGTGCAACACTTGTCTGGTTGTTGTTTTCCACAGTACTCATTGGAACCTCAAATGTCTGATTTGTATGCATATGTCTGATTTATACAGTGGCATTTCTAAGCTACAGTTTTTAGTCTGTAATCCTCAGTCTTAAGTCATAGGGTTATCCCAACTGGAAAGGGTCATCATGCAGCCCTATATACAATGACTTCTGCATCAAAGACCTCAGAGAAAATGGTAGAGTGGAAAACTGTTGGTTCTGCGAGTTGGGGATCATAAATATGTTAATTTTGGACTATCATTATTAAGTTCTTATGGTGTCTTTTCTGTGCTAGATGGTCAACTAATTGCTGATATAAACAGGACCCATTAGGTCCAGGATAATGTGACTTCAAAAGTAGAGACCATTTGCATGAGGCCTCTTGTGTTAGTGTTTAACCATTAGGTATATTGATTTACTGAAGGAGGTAAGATGTCTTCCAGGTGACATAGTCAATACGGATAGACAGTCAAAGCTACAGGTAAGGCTATGTTCGTACTTATGATGGAGGAGCGGAAGCTCAGTTGCAAGTTCTGTTGGGAATGGCAGAAAAAATAGTGCAGCAAACGATGGACACCAAGGGACACGCTACCAGAGGGGTATGGCCTGGGTCAGGGCCTCGTCGGATAGCAGATAAGGGCTACTTTGGTAAGATCTGAGGGAAACTGTTGTGCTGTAACTTCAAAGTGTATGGTACACTAGTTTATGAAACCCTGACAGGTCTTGGGGTTTCCGTCATAGCAAGGAGGCAGTGGAAGGCACAGACCAGTACTTGCGTTGGAAGTGAAAGTAGGGACCATGGCAGCTGCAAGAGCAGGTGTTACCACTGGAAGATGGGCATCTATGTCCTGTAGCATTCAAATAGCTGCTCTTGATACTGTAGATGCCTTGATGGGCCATGAAGTCTTGGAAGTCTGGCAGAGGCACCTTGCTATTCTAATTCTGCTTAATTTCAGAGTTAGAGCAGTTCTTATATCCTACTTGTTTGCATAAGCTTTCCTAGGTTACCACCACCTCATTTGCTCTAGTAGTGGGTGGACTGGTGAGGTCAATCTCTGCTGTGTCTTACCAGCAGGACAGAGTTTGCTTATCAGTTTGCTTTTATCTTTCTACTGAGAAAAACTTTAACCATTACAGTTACTGACCAGGGAAAAGCCTTGTGTCATCCTGTCAGGTCTGCAAAGCACATATGTGTATTTACATGCAAAGATAAGTGTCTCTTTGAAGTAAACAGTATGTCTTGACAGGAGGTAGGTTTTTCTCTGTCACTAGAAGCTTCTTTTCTTCCTTTCATTACAAATACAGCTTTGCTAGCTCTGATTGATAGCCAGAAATCCTATTTGTACAGTGTCATTGTTTTTCACAATCTCTAACTGGCCTGTATACCTCCTCTCCCACCCTTCTTCGGACAGATTTATTATTTGTGGCCTAGCTTCAACACAATATACTATTCCCACTTATCTAGGATAGGTGGGGTTTGGATATTGCGTTGGTGCTAGGACATACAACACAAAAGGACACACAATTAGTTGAAAGGCTTAAGTCCAAAAAGACCGCTAATGTAAATACCTCTAATGCTCGACTTTCCCATGGGTGCCTAGGGAGAAATACGGCCCTGACAAAAACATCTCTAAGAAGGTTTGGTGGTACCCCTTTTCCATTACCCTTAGCCTATGTTTATTGTGTTAGAGGTTGGATTCCTGCTACATGAGTATCTGGTAATCTTGGACTGCTCATCCTTCTAAACTCAGTTTTCTCTTTTCTGTGCTTTCCAGTTCTGCTGCTGCTGCTTCTTTAACCATGAGCTGTGCTCAATGCAAACATATCTAACAAGAAGCTTGTTAGGCCCTTTTTTGTGGTATACTGAAATGTAGCAAAAAGACCAAGCTAAAAATGACACTTTTTTAACTCCATCTGGAAATTACAGTTTATAGAGGTGTAATGTTACCATCAGGAGCTTTCCTGGAGTACACAGTAAAGGTAGCTTTTGAACATTCTGTGAGCAGCCTCTAATTGTTTCTCTACATATAAGGCAGTAAAAAATGGTTTCACAGTTGTTCAGCTAGATGCCTAAAGTCTCATTCACATTACAGGTTTTTATTGGAATAAGCCATTGCAGATCCAAGCAAAAAACCAAGGTGATGACATCATCAGATTTCTGTTACAGATTAACTTTTTTATGCAACAAATTTTGCTGTAATTTTGTACACAGATTATCCCTGTTAAATGGGAATAATGCATCCTGGCTACTAGGAAAACGGTGTCAATATGTGACATGGTACTTAATTTTTTAAAAAAATCTGCACTGTATGAACTCTGGTGTGTATATGCATTAGAAATAAAAGGATGTGGATTACAGTTGGAATCCACACAGATTCTGGCATTGAATATGCATAGAAAACGAAGATGATACAGCAGTCGGACATCAGATTCCACTGGATAAAACTTGCAGCTTTCTTTGAAACACTAAAAAGCCAGCATCCACAGAGGAAACCAAAGTCACAGCTGACATATTTCAGGCACCCATGTGCCCTTACTCATAGCAAGCATGGAATATATATGCATTCTGTACAAATGTGTAAGGAATTCAACTATGTGAACAAGACTTAAATATCTTCAGATTTCTAACTATCATATTTAAAACCCACTGCGAGTATCAGTATTTACATTACTCAACAGATTTATGTAATGCTAGTTAATGTTAAGAAGATCATTTTTGCTGAAAAGATTGTACATTAAATTTATGTCAAGTTTTCATAACCTTGAAACCTTGAATCTAAACAAGATTTTAATTACCTTTTGGAATTAAGAGCTTTTTAAAAGATAAACAGTTATGGTTCCATTACAGCATTTGTAGCTTTGTTGAACTATTTTTTGAACTTTCCCTCTCATTTTTATAGACCCAAACTAATAGGTCTGTTTATTGCAGATGAAATAGAAGGAAGGACAATCTGTTCAAGTGTTTATCCAGCCTTACAAAATTTATGGTCTCTCCTAAGGACAAGCCATTAACTTTAAATTGGTGAAGGTCTGACTGCAATACCCCAGCCAATCGGATATTTGAACATGCCATGGTACTCAAATGAGTGCTGCAGCCTCTTCAATGTTTGCATGAGCTCATACATGTAATTGGCATTCTTTAAAACCTTAGCGCCAAAGCCAATTTTGGCCTTACTGACCGAGCCTCGTTTTTAAAATCTGACATGTGCCACTTTATGTGAGAATAACTTTTTGACACTTTTACCTATCAAAGTGATTCAGAGATTTTTTCTCATGACATATTGTGCTTTGAGTTAGTAAGAAATTTTGGTCCAAACAATCCTTGTTTATTTGTGCAAAATATCAAAATATTGTGAAAAATTTGAAAATGTTGCAAATTCAAACTTCAAATATTTCTGTGTGTAAGACAAATAGTTATTCCACTCAAAATAGTTTATAATTAGCATCTACCATGTGTCCGCTGTAGGTTGGCATCATTTTTTAAATGTCTTTTTTTTTTTTACAACATTAGGGGGCTTAGAAATTTGCAATATACATTTTTTAGGGACCAGTCCAGTCCTGACGTGGCTTTGAGGGGCCTTTATGTTAGACACCCAAAGAAAGGACTTCCTCTAAGAAACCACACTCCTTAAAGTATTCACAACAGTGTTTAGGAAGTTTGTTAACCCTATAGGTATTTCACAGAAATTACAGCAAAGTGGAGGTGAAAGCTCACTTTATTTTCAGCTTTTCAGTTTGTATCCATTATTCACAGGAACACAGTAGATTTGACCAGGGAAATGCAACTTAATTTTGCTTCCCCAGATTCTGCGATTTCAAATATCCTATATGTGGCCCTAGTGTGCTGTTTGGCTCAACCACAAGCCTCAGAATAGGAGTAATACCCACTGGATTTTGGGGTCTCATTTCCAATTCAATTTTATTTAGGTGCCATTCCAGGTTTGCAGATATTGTAAGGTGTTAAAACTTAATAAACAACCCTAGAAAGACCCCATTTTGGGAACTACACCCCTTAAGGAATATATACATGGGTATAGTGAGTATATTGACCCCACAGGTGTTTCACAATTTTTTTTAGCATTAGGCGGTAAAAAAAAAAAAAAAAAAAAATTTCCAACAGTCTGTAACTTTAGCTGAAAATTATTTCTTTTTTCAAGGAATCCTGGAAAAAAGCAGCCCAAATTTTATTACACTATTCCTTCCACCATATATGGGTATAAACTGTTATTTGGGCACATGGCAAGGCGTACAAGGGAGGGAGCGCTATATAGCTTTTGGAACGCAGATTTTGGTGGGTGCCATGTCACATTTGCAAAGCCCCGAAGGTACCAGAACAGATAAAACCTCCCAGAAGTCACCCCATTTTGGACTCAGCACCCCTCAGGAATCTCATCTGTGTATTGTGCATTTTGAGCGCACAGGTGTTCCATAGTTTTTTTTTAGCATCGGGCCATGAAAATGGGGGAAAAAAAACACAGTTACACCTTTGCTTCAATTTTACAGTGTGTGGTATAAATGACATAATAATTTTACTATTGGGGTCGGTATAAATACAATAATATAAATTTTAAATAGTTATTTACGCTTTATTACTTTTATATAATAGAAATACTTCATTAAAAAAAGTGGTTTTATGTTATCATAGTCTGCTAGCCATAACTTTTTTATTTTTCTGTGTACAGAGCTGATTATGGGCTTGTTGTATGCAGGATGAGGTTTTTATTGGTAGCATTATGGGGAGCATATGACACTTTGATCACTTTTTATTAAGGTTTTTGTGAGGCATTTTGAACTAAATACAGCAGTCCTGGTTGTGTTTTTTTCTTTTTCTTTTTAACAGTGGTCATTGTACGTTATAAATGACATGCTGGCTTTACTCAGCAGGTCAATATGATTACAGCAATCCCCAATTTGTATATTTTTTTTTTTACTTTTTATATGTTTTACTGCTTATACACAATAAAAACACTTTTATTCAAAAAGGAAAACAGGTTTGTGAATCACCATAGTCTGAAAGCCATAACTTTTTTAATTTTCTGTGTTCGTAGAAGTGTAGGGGCTTTTTTTTGCAGGATGAGTTGACATTTTTATTGGTATCATTATTGGGGGACAAGGCTTTTTGATCAGTTTTAAATCTGTTTTTTGGAAGGCAGGGTGAAGAAAATACTGCAATCCTAGTAGTGTTTTTTTAATTTTATTATTAACAAGGCTCACCATGCAGTACATGTGACAAGTTAGTTTTACTCTGTGGAATTACATGATTACAGTGATATCCAATTTATATTGCTTTTTATGTTGAAGCACAGAAGTTTTTTATTGTGTAAAACAATATTTATGCATCACTGTCTTCTGATAGCCATAACTTTTTTATTTTTCCATATACAGAGCCGTGTAATTTTTTTTTTTTGCGGGATGAATTGACGTTTTAATTGGTACCACTTTGGCGTTTATATTAGTTTTTTATCGCTTTTTATTACATTTTATGTGCTGTGGGATGAACAAAAATTGCAATTCTGTGATTTTTTCTAATTTTTTTATGTCGTCCACCATGCAGGTTAAATATCAGGACAGATTTATAGGGCAGGTCGTTACATACATGACAATACCAAATATGATTACTTTATTTTTTAAATCTTTTTTGAGGTGATTGGCAAACGTTTGTAAAGAGGTAAAGGGTGGTGTGCGTGTCTTTACTTTATTTTTCGTGTTTGTGTGCTATTGTGTTTTTACTGTTTTTTTACTTTTTAACCTTTTTTCACTTTTCCCCATAGGGGAATCTTTAGATAACAGAAACAATAGAGATCTGTACACAGCATTGTTGCTGTCACTGCCACTGTCATTGTCACTGACCATGCCCAACAATGCCCACAATCTATTGCGTACATGGTGATGTCACAGACAGCCCGGAAGTGTTTATTGCAACACTCCCAGGCTGTCAGGTACTGTTGGCGCTGCTGCTGCACCGATTACTCCTCCTGTCTGTACCTTAGCTTTGCCGATCGTGATAGATCATGAGATCTAAAGGTAATTCACCCATGGTGGGAGCTCACTACGACTGCAGGTGATGCAGCATGAGGCCAGCGGTAATATACCGCGGGCCCCATGCCCACAAACAGGCCTCGTGACAAGGTGAAATTATGATTAGAACACTTTTTAATGTTGGGGGGATAGGACATGTTATCACCCCCTGAGGGAAATTAAAACCAAAAAACGCCGTTTCCGGTCCCGATCCCCCTCCTTCTCTATCATTAATTCTCCAACAAGCCTATTTCTTCTATATTTCCCCCATTGCTGGCTATGCCATTTTTCTTAATTAGATGTATATTTATAATTATTGTAGAGGCATTATGTATTTAGAGCCGTTAGATTTGGGTTTATGGGAAGATCATGCATTTAACTCATAGCAGTAAAACATAAAATAGACTTTGCACTTTTATAGAGGGTTATGTTAGTATATGTCTCACCGGCTGTCTTTTTTTTGGGTGATTTTCTATGTACTATGAGTCTTTCGTCCTTTTAAAAATAATTTTGTAATGTATTAATAAAGATAATAACATTTTTATAACTATGATCGTATGCTCTCATTTTGATCTTTTGGTTAATAGGCATTTGTGGGAGAGTGATCTAAATTTATGAGAGGGCCGAGGAAAACAATATGCCTAGCCGAGTTATGAATTGGGGAGTTCTATATATGTGCCATATCTCTGTTTGCGGGAACGCACTTTCTGCTAGGCCGTATGGGTATGTCTTATGTCAGGAAGGGGTTAAGTAAGAACAGTTTCTAAATGAATAGCAACCATATCTTATTGCACCAAAATGTGGCAAATTTTTCCTCATAGTGCAATCACTATAGTAATCTTTCTCATTGCGTAAGGGCATGTCCCCACGGCACGGGTTTTTCAGCCGGTTTTTCAGACGGTTTGCGGTTTTGCAGACCTCTGAAAAACCGGCCGAAAATGAGTACAATGGGGTGCTATGGAAAACCCGTGCAGCAGTCCCCACTGCACTGGTTTTCTGCTTGGTGGTTTTTCCGCCCGCGGGCCGCCCGCAAGACATTGTACCTGCACATTCTTCCATCCGGTTTTCGGATGGAATCTGTGCAAGTCAATGTGAAGAGGGATGGCCGCAAAACAGGACAAATAACAGTTGGATAAACCGATCGGTTTTTGACCCTTGCCGTGTGAATGCACCCTAAAGGAAAACATTTCTTTTTTACTTTTGTAAAACCACAGAGGTGCCAAATGCCTAGTGATGTCCTATCATCACTAGACAACCACATTATGATTAGAGAAGTGGTTAGCAAATGTTACTCTCACTATTTTCTGCTGAAAATAAATAAAACCTATAGATAATTGAGAAGCAAATAATGGGTTATGAACAGTAGTCCACATTACCCCTTCCTTTGGTCATCTTAATCAATGCAGGATGAAGACATTATAGATATTCATTCTATTCCTGCACACTGCCTACGCATCCCCTGCTGCTTCTTTACTCTCTAATCTATACATAGGCTGAACTAAGAGTAGGTATATCCTGTTTTTAATTCAATCTACTGTAGTTCAGGCTAGAGTTGTGATCATTTAAAACAAGACAAAAATTGCAACTAAGCTACATTGTTTAGAAGAAACTCCCACTCTTGTAGAACAGCAGCGTGCCGGACCAGCCACACCCCCTAGGGGAGGCGCGGCATGACCCGGCGTGCTGGGCGCGGTACAGTGCCTCTGGTATGTGCGGGAAGAGAGGGGAGATAGGGTGGAAGTGACAGAAGGTCTTGTGACCTCTCCTTCTGCCCTGATGGCAGTTGGCGCGGCACAAGGCAGCAGTGTGGATGCACTCCTGCACTCCCCATGGCGGACAAGCAGTTCGATGTTTTGCGCTGCCTGGCCGCATCCCGCGGTGCGGCCTGGCTACAGGACGCGGTCCGAAAGCTGGTTTGGGGGGGCGAGGATTCAGCCGTGGCACCAAGTTGGAGCGGAGATGGCCGCAGGCGATGGCCACGGTCTCCGCAGAGGCTGAGCCCGGATTGCACCGACGCCGGCGGAGCCCTTCTGGAGACCTTCCGGGTTGGGCGGGCTCCATGTTTGGGGGCGTGCTGCCCGGCTTGGAAGGCATCCATGTAGGCCGGAGGGCCCAGTGGAGAGCGGTGGGGCTTAGCCTCAGTCTGGGGCCGGTCCTGCTGCTGCTCCTCCATCTGCCATGTGTTTGGTGGTGATGGTGGTTCCACCTGGTGATGAGCCGGTCAGGGAGGCCATCAGTCGGCGGTCTTCACGGCACCAGGAGGGCTCCCCCGAGGCGGGGGGTTGTAGCGGGGACTATGGCAGTCATTCGGCCCTGCCAGATCGTCGATGGATTCCTCTTCTCCTCCTCGGGCTTGGCAGGCGTTATTCCGGTCTCCTCGGCCCGTGCAGGTCGGCCTCTCCATGTTGAGTTTGGATGGCCTTGACCCGGGTCACCGTGCGGCGGCGGACGATCGTGTCTTCGTACGGAGCGTCGACCAGGATTCAGTGGTAGCAGCTGGTGGGTCCACAGCCCCCATGCAGCCAGGTGAGTATATGTCTCTGTCATGTTCGTTTCCCCCTATTTTTCGGTTGCAGGGTGGTCAAGAGGGTCCCGAGCTGAATTGTTCGGCGCTGTTTTGCTACATGGACGCGATTGGGGAAGCACATCGAGCCTATGGCGGCTTGGCGTGGCTGCGTTATGACAAACGAAGTTCAGGCAGCCCTTTATGGGTGGGGCCGGTTCTGCTGGCCGGGGGGGGGCACGAGTGGTTCGGGGTCCGGGTCTCAGCAGGGCGGCTCAATGGGTGGGGTCTGCTGGCAGTTCAATGGCCGTCAGTGTAAATTTTGCTCGGGTTGCTGGTTTAAACAAGTTTGTTCCTTTTGTGCAGCACCCGGTCACCTGTTGCTTCAAGAAGGGATGCAGCAAGGAGGGCACCACAGGTGTACAAAGGGGTGACGCCAGTGATACTGCGAGAGATGGAGCAGTTTCTAGCCTGCTTTCCAGATAGTGCTATGGCGGACCTGTTGTCCGCTGGTTTGGCAAGGGGTTTGTCATTCCCCCGCCGGCTTACTTCTTCCCCTTTTCCACTAAGAACCTGAGATCGGCTTACGAGCACCCTCAGGTAGTGTCAGAGAAACTCGTGAAGGAGGTATCGTTGGGCAGGATGGCGGGGCCGTTTGAGCATCCGCCCTTCCCCGACCTGGTGGTGTCTCCCCTGGGGGTAGTCTCCCAAAAAATGGAAATCTAACAAGAGAACAAAGAGTGACTTTTAATGACCATATTTACTATTTTGCCATAGGCAAACTTAAACTCTATCAGTTCTATAAAGCACTAAAACGTAACTTTTATTATGTATAACACTTACCCTCGATACACACTATTTAAAAACCTGATTTCTAAACTCTCAATTTATCCCTTTCTAATTGTGAAGAAATAACTCATTTTCTATTATCAAGTCTGGTGGTACACCACCTATTAAACAGGGGAACCTTATATATACAGTGATTTACTAACCCCAATAAGGGATTCAAAACATCCTACTTGGGCAGTCATCCCTAATCCGATGGACATAAAACATATAAGGTTTCCTTGTGAGACCCTCTGCAGCGGGTGACACTGTAGAAATAGGTGAGAAATCACAAATTAAAATGTCATGCCTGACCTCCCCAACATGTTTTACCAACTAAATGGCTTCATCAGGAGATAGAGGTGGGAGGTAGAGGTGGGAGGTGGGATTCAGATAGATTTCGGCTGTATATTCGCCCCACCTGGTGGCTTGAAGGGGTAGGAGTGAGGTGATGCTGGGAAGGGGGGTTCATTTGTCTTTATTGGATTGCTGTTGATATTGTGTGTTTTTTGGTTGTCTCTAGTGCAGCCTCCATTCCTGGTTTGGATCCTCGGACATTCCTATGTGCACTGGGACGTTATTTATGTTGTATTTTGTTAATAAAATGGCTGCTGTGGCCAAGTTAATCCAGTCAGTTGTCGGTGTTGTTATTTCAATTGGTTGCAGCAGATGGGTAAAAGGCTAATAAATTTAACCTTTGTTGTAAGTAAAATGTATGAAGGTTTTCTAAAAGATGCTATACTGGAGTATCTCACTGAAAATAAATGTATAACTCCAATTCAGCATGGGTTTATGAAGGATCGGTTCTGTCAAAATAATCTTATCAGCTTCTTTGAGGAGGTTAGTTATAGACTGGATCAGGGTGAGGCACTGCATGTACTCTATTGGGATTTTTCTAAAGCATTTGGTACTGTGTCACATAAAAGGTTGGTAAGTAAAATGAGAATACTTGGACTGGGGGAAAATGTTTGCAAGTGGGTAAATAATTTTAAGTGGGTGATCATAGGGGGATGTTATCTCACTTCTGATTGGAAGGGATGGTACATGTGAAGATTTCAGGTGTGATAACAAATGGGAGATTTTAGTTAGAAGGAAGGCTACAACTAAGGACCTAAGGCTGCATGTGTAAACGGGGCTGCGCCAGAAGTCTGGCGTATTTTCAACCTGACATCAGGTGCAGCCCTGCTTGCAATAGTTAGAAGCCACCTGTACACCAAAATCAGGTGCATTATAAAGCGCCTGCGGCAATTTGTAATGCGCCTGATTTTGGAGGGCGTATGGGAGGCGGGGCACACTAGAACCGTACAAAGCTACACTGTAAGGGACTGGTCAGGGGTGCATGAGAAGACACAGATGGAGTGAGGCCCTGACGCTGCTCCCAAACCCTGTCCCTGCCTTTTGGGGTACCCGAATCCTTACTAGGCCGGCTCCAACCAGAAGACTGAACACTACTCTGAGCAAAGTGAAACGCAGGACACAGAACAACAAACAGGGAGAGTCAGACAGGCAAGGTCGGCAACAAACGGTAACGCAGTACAGAATCAGGTAAAAGAAGAGAAACACGAGTCCAAGCCAAGGTCAAGAAACACAGAAAAATCCAAGCAGTAAACAGGCAACCTATAGGCAGAGGTGAACCGTATGGCAGGCAAGGAAGAGAGGAAGCTGAGTCCTTAAATTGGGAACAGGAGAAGGTAGAACAGAGGTGATAGCTGAAGGAAATGTCAATCAAAAAAGGAACAGGTTAACCCAAAAAGTGCTGGAAGATTCCTGGCCACGGGCGTTGGCTGGGAATCAATTAAGCATACAGCGCTAGAAGACAGAGGTCACACTAGTAATATAAATACACAGTATTATGTCAAAAAACACGTTTTTCGTCACAATGGCCGTGGCCATTCAGTACGGAAAATCCAGGTGCACTACTGCTGGAACAGGTAAACACTTTCAAAGTGGTTTACCTGAACCAGAAATGTTGTACTAGCGCTAGAATGTGCCTGACTTATGACCCCCTGTAGAGCGGGTTCATAAAGCAGGCGCATTCTATACTATTATAATGTGCATGAAAATTGGCATTTACACGCCAAAATTCATACATGCCGCTCCTAGTGTCCAAAACTCGTCAGCGTGGTGTTAGTATGGTTACACTTACAGAAATGTTGTATAGATGAATTAAGTTCTTGTGATGTATTATTTTAAGACGTTTAAATGAACATGACTTTTTCATTCATCTGCTTGGATTAGAAGCTGGTCATTCTTTGATTCAGTGCTTATAATTGAAGATTTGGGTTTTGTTTGACTGTGCCTCCTCCAGTTGATGTGGGTCACATGGGGATTAGCTGAACAAAAAGTCCTCTTTTTGTGGGGCATTTGTTAGACAAGATCCTTACAACTCCAACATATATTGCCAGTTTTCTAAGGATGGATGTTGCTGCTTGAAATCCTCCAGTCACCATGGTCAGTAATGTGTGTCTGCCTCTTTAAGAGGTTTCTGTTGATTTTGAGCCTCAGTCTTGGTTTGGAACAAAGTCTCAGGTGTTACGTCCCTGAAAACAATCCCTAGCTAGAGCAAGGTATTTAATCTTGCCAGCTTGTTTGCTTAGTCCTTTGATTGCTCTTGGGTCTTGGCTTTTGGTTCTGTGCAATCCAGATATGCTGTATTGTGTTTCTATGGTTCTATACTTTGGCTTGTTTCCCGGTTATTCTTCTGTGCTGTGATTTTGTACTGCATTCTTTCCTGGCTTGATTGACCATGCTTACTTATTTGTTTTCTGTTTGTCTATGCTTTTTTTGTCTGTTGTATATTGTCTGTCTGCTTCTGGTCAGGGTTGGTTCAGGAGAATTTTCCAGGGTTGCTCTTTTCGGGGCCGTTGCTCTTCTTTAGTCAGCATAAGCCAGGAATAGATAAGGGCAACCCTGACGGCCACCCTCAGAATAGTCTCTGATAGTAACAGTTGACAAGTCAAAATGTGGTACCCTGGCAACAGGCAATAGGTAAAGTTGATCAGGCTGAGTTCAGGGCAAACTTAATTATTGAAGAATCAGCCGAAGGTCAGGACTAACAGCAAACAGGCATAGCCAGGAAAATTACCTAGGTCAGTAACAGAGAACATGGACCAGGATACTGGAACTAAGGAGGCTTTGTGCTCAGTCGATGAATGCCTCATAAGAGATCCTATGATTTAAACAAATAGGTGGAAGAAGTTGATCTTCAGCACCCACTAGCTCTAACCTAAGTGCTTGCACAATAAGAATTGCAGTGGGGAAGATGCTGAGACAGAGGACTAGGAGGAGGCAGCAATTCACATTAAATCACCAGACAGGAAAAAAGGAAGTGTATCTTTCATTGAGCGGATACTCTTCCATTTTCCTGTCTGGAGAAAAACTGGTGATTAATCATTTTAATTTTCTGCATTCACTTGGGTCCAGCTGAACGAACCCCTTTGCAAATCCAAAGAGCAACACTAGTTAATAAAAAGAGCTGGAGG
Source organism: Phyllomedusa bahiana (assembly GCA_025379985.1). Classification (NCBI taxonomy): domain Eukaryota; kingdom Metazoa; phylum Chordata; class Amphibia; order Anura; family Hylidae; genus Phyllomedusa; species Phyllomedusa bahiana. The sequence goes on along the minus strand of JAODAL010025878.1, from coordinate 17,358 downwards.
ACGATAATTCAAACTTTGGGCAATATCTTGGCAATCCAAAATAAAAACTGCATGTGCCAGAAAGATACTTGGCATACATCTGCACAATAGAAGCCTACAGGCATATTAAAGAATATGAATACTTTTTTTCTCTGGTGTAGAGATATAAACACCTGGGCGGACATGTATGAATGTTAGCACAGACAGGCCAGTTCTAAATAGCTTTAAGGTAGTGTAGAATGCTCCAGAATGTATGAACCTGTTCTTCTGCAGTTCATACATACAGGCGTAGTAAAGTGCCAATACGACAAGTCTGGCTCAGGCAGACCACCTTTAACCTGGTCTGGCTGTTCTAACTGTTTTGTGCCAAATTTTGGCGTCAAGGAATCATAAATGTGTCTATTTTTATGAATGTGGTGCGACGCCCCCAAAACAATGCAAAACTTTGGCGCATTACAAAGTGTCGCTCCAGCGCTCATAACGATTTTGGGTTGCAACAAAAAAACAGGGGTTTAAAATTTTTGACAACAAAGAATAATGAAAGCCCTTTTACAGAGCCCCTTACTTCAACTGTTTAACACGCAGCAAAACAAAGGTTAAGTCCAGCATCAAAAGGAAACCAAACATGTACTCCACTGTGCAGCTGGTGAAGTCTCTTTGTAGAGGACCCACTGGTCTGGTTCAGGGGTTCAGGGGCTACTCATTGCTGCTCAGCACCCTCTGGCGAAAAAGGGCTCCCAAACACTTCTCAGCATCAGGTTGACATTCTCTCACCTGGTCTCCTCCTGCACAGGCTATAAAGGCCTAGGAACATCGGTAAAGCCTGGACCGGAGGGGTGAACGGCCTCCCACCCCGCTACAGCCGTTCAGAAAAAAGACAGCCCATTAAAGCTGCATAGCAGCTATACTACACTACACAAACATAAGTAACCTATAGTTACTTATCTAAACTGCCGTCTTTTCCTCCACCAAAGTCCGGTTCCTTGGTGGCCCCACTAGTGCAGATCCATTTGGAAAGGCCGGGATGTACCAGTAGATTAGCCTCCCTTACATCCCTGGAACTTCCATACACCGTGCAGCAACCTATTAGGGACATATCTACCATCCACTACTTTTCCTGCTGGTTGCTTACCAGAATTAGAAGTGCCAGAGATCTAAAGATCTCTATGTGTAGGGTTTAGCAAAAACTGGCTGGTTTGCTGGAGGGGGGAAAGCGAGGGTGGGCCCCCACTTTACCTGGACAGTCCGGGTCTTGGGCTGTCTAATTAGGCCTAGGTGTGTCTTCCTCATATAAGGCCAGAGCTGCAGACACCCAGTCTCTCAGCCTGGGAACAACTATTGCCAAAAGCCTGTGGGAGCACCTTCAGTGAACAGTGATACTTTATTTGGGGTGACTGTATTGGGGCGGCACTGTGTTAGAGAGGAATTCCTGATGTTTAGTTAAAGCCGGACAGGCATAGGATTTGTTTTGCTTGTTTTATTTTTATGTATGTCGTTTGAACTTCTGTGCCTGCTGAACTGTGCTCGCTACCCGGAGACGACCCCCCCCTTCCTAATCCCTAATAATATATATAAAATATTTTAAAATTATTATATATATATATATATATAAAAATATTTAAAAATCTTACATACACTTTGGGGGAAAAAAAGTATTTAGTCGCCCCCAAATTTTGCAAGTTCTCCCACTTTAAAAGATGAGAGAGGCCTGTAATTTACATCATAGGAAAATCCAAACCCTGAGAGGCAAAATGAGCAAAAAAATCCGAAATCACATGTCCGATTAGAAAAGAAGTATTTTCAAATTGTGGGGGTAAAATAAGTACTTTTGTAAATAACAAAAAATTTTTCTCTCAAAACTTTTTTATATATCCTTTGTGGCAATGACAGAGGTCAAACGTTTTTTTTGTCCTCATAAAGAGGTCTACCTATGTGTCATTACAGGCCCCTCTCATCTTTTTTAAATGGGGGAAAATTTCACAATTGGGGGGCAATGATACATGCACCAAGGAATGGAACTTTGGGGGTAGGGGTCATTAGGTTGTCAGCGCATTAGGGATTTGCATCTATTTATAAAAATATATGGCTGTTTAAAACAAGTCGATCCGGGTGGTCTCACCGGAAAAAGGGAAAATTTGGTTTCATGCCATGATTTGCCTGGCCTTAATTGGGTCACTATCACAAAAACCACCTGGACTAAGCATTTGGACCTAGAGAAATTACTGGGGGAACCATACTACACTAACTTTCCTTTTGCTTCAAGGTGTTAGTGAGAGAAACAACACTGTATAGTAGTAAGTGCTTGGACGAGCAGGATTTTGTTTATGGGTTTGTTTATTTTGTACTTTAGCCCGTTTTTCCCAATAAAATTTTGGGAAAAATCCTATTTGGTCCCAAAACCCTGTCTCTATGCCTGATGAACTTTGTAATGGTCCCAGAGCTGTAATCGCTTACTATATATATAATAAAACAAAACACTTAAACAACACACTGTAACTCCAAGTCAAAAACAACTTTTTTGAAATACGTCCATTTTTGAATCAACACTGATATGAATAATTTCTCTGCTATTGGGCAAAGGAACACACAACAGATAGAAATAATAGGAAATTAGCTAGACAAGCCCTATAATTGAGATATTCTGCAGGGGTGACCCAGACCTTTCTTTTCTTACTCCTCCCTTTTTGCTGTTGTTTTGGTCACTTTTCCTTTTTTATCTTTGCTCTAATTCCTAGAGGTAGCATGAGGCGGTGTCTACAACCAACAGAGGTTGCTCAGGTAGTGCAGCTCATCCAGGATGACACCTCAATCTGAACTGTGGCAAAAAGGGTAGCTGTGTCTGTCAGCATAGTGTCCAGAGCATGAAGCATATACCAGGAGACAGGCCAGTACACAAGAAGACAAAGAGGGAGCTGTAGTAGGGCAACAACCTGGCAACAAGTTCAAGGAGGAACAGGAGGAGCAGTGCCAAAGCCCTGCAAAATGACCTCAGGCAGGGCACTAATATCCATGTGTCTGCTAAAACTGTTAGAAACAGACTGAGGGGTATGAGGGCCCAGCGTCCACAAGTCTGTGCTGTGCTTACAGCCCAATACTATGCAGGACGATTGGCATTTTCCAGAGAACACCAAGATTGGCAGATTTGACATTGGCTCCCTGTCCTCTTCACAGATGAGAGCAGGTTCACGCTGAGCACATGTGACAGATGTGACAGAGTTTGAAGATGCCATGGAGAATTTTCTGCTGCCTGCAACATCCTCCAGCATAACTGGTTTGGCAGTGGGTCAGCAATGGTGTGGGGAGGCATTTCTTTGGAGGGCCGCACAGCCATCTGTGCTAGCCAGAAGTACTCTCACTGCCATTAGGTACCAGGATGAGATCCTTAGACCCATTGTGAGACCATATGCAGCTGCAGTGGACTCTGGGTTCCTTCTGATTAGTGTTGATCGAACTGTTCTAGAAAAGTTAAGTTCTAGTAGAACTTCTCAATTTTTTAGAACTTGAACCGAACATTTACTGTTCGTTCAAATAAAGTTCTAGTTCGATACGCCATTTTTAGTTTCGTTTTCAGCGGCTTTCTGTACTTTTGGCGGCCATCCAATCACCTTTCTGCACTTTTGGCGGCCAACAATCAGTGCAGAGCACAGACAACTGTCAAAAACGTTATTGCTGACATGTAGGGCTCTCATTGGCTGCAAAAATCACATGACCATGTTATATATATTTCACTATATTGTCTTGTGAATGCCATTTCCAGCTCACTCTCTGTACTGTACATACTGCTCTTAGTTAGTTAGATAGCATTTTCCTCTCCATTGACATCAATAGTTAAGGAGTTTGGTATTGCTGGCTGCATCTTTCCCACACCCAGAATCTCTTATTTGGCGACATTTGCAGACTCACATAACGCCTAACTGTTATATACATGGATATATATTATACAGAGTGCTTGGATTTGCTAAATTACACTCAGTGTCCAAAAGTTCTGCTTTTGCAGTTTTGGGGATTCAGTAATTGTATAACACACCGTCTCCAATGTGTCCTATGTGTCAAAGGGACTTTTTGGCCCCCTCATGATGCAGGGTCCCGTAGCAGCTGCTACCACTGCAGCTACTATAGGTACGCCCCTGCTGACAAGCTGTCCTCTTCTTTTCAGTCAGCCATTGAAATGAATGAAGTATTTTAGCTTCTCAATTTTTTTCTGTCACTCTTAGGCCATGTTCACACAGGTTAACTACAGGCCGTAATTACGCCCCGCTGTTACGCCGTGTGGCGGGGGGCGGGAGCAGGGGAGGGAGCGGGGGGCCGGCACTTCGCCGGCCCATAGACAATCATTGCTAGCGACGCGTATACGCCGCTAGAAAGTGACCTGTCAATTATCTCTCCCCTCGGCGTATTCGCCGAGCAGGGAGAGGAGACGTAATCCATAGTTCTCTATGAGAACTGTGGATTACTGTAATGACCAGGATGTTTTCAGCCCGTAATAGGCGCACTCCGGAACGTAATTAAAGGACCGAAATACGTCCTGGTTTAAGCCGTGTGAACATGGCCTTAGAGGCAAATTTTCTTCACTAAGTTATTCCACGTATCCAGTTTACTGCTATGTATGGTAATTCCAGCTTCTCACCTGTATAGGTATAAAAATTAACCAGAACTTCACCCATAGACTTTAAGGGGGTTCAAAGTTCAACTTCAAATAGAACTTCTAAACCGAACTCACAAAAGTTTGAGGTTCTAATCGAAGTAGAACTTTTACTGTTCGCTCAACACTACTTCTGATGCAGAACAATGCTAAGCCTCATGTCGTTGAAGTGTGTCAGCAGTTCCTGCATGATGAAGGCAATGATGCTATGGACTGGCCTGCTTATTCCCCAGTTCTGAATCCAATTGAGCACATATAGGACATCATGCCTCGTTCCGTCCATCAACACAATGTTGGACTACAGACTTCCAGGAGTTGACTAATCCAGGTCTGGGAAAAGATCACTCAGAAGAACATTCGACACCTCATCAGGAGAATGCCCAGGTATTGTAGGGAGGTCATACAGGCACATGGAGGCCACATGCACAATACTGAGAATCATTTCCTTGTCTTGAGGCATTTCCACTGAAGTTGGATCAGCCTGAAATTTGATTTTCCAATTTGATTTTGAGTATCATGCGAAGTGCAGACCTCTATGGGATATTAATTTTGATTGATTATTTTTATGTTTTATTGTTTTCAATGCATTCCACTATGTAATGAATAAAGAATTGCAACTGGAATATTGCATTATTTGAGATCTAGGATGTGGTATTTTAGTGTTCCCTTTATATTTTTGAGCAATATATACACTATATAAAAAGACACATATATATGTTTTTCTCACTATCTGACATGAAATCAGAATAAACCTGTTTTAGGTCAATTAGGATTACTAAAATTATTTATATTTTCCAAATGCCAGAATAATGAGAGAGAGAAAGAATTTTTTTAAAGCAAATTATTATTTTCTGTAAAGTCAAAAGTTAACATACATTTTATTAGTTTTTGGTAGCATTGCCCTTAAACTGTATGACTTGGGTCAAATGTTTTGGATAGCCTTCCACGAGCTTTTCACAATAGTAGGTAGGCATTTTGACCCATTCCTGAAAGAACTGGTATAACTGAGCCATGTTTGTAGGTCGCCTTGCTCGCACCTGCTTTTTCAGCTTTGCCAATAAATTTTCAAAAGCATTGAGATCAGGGCTTTGTGATGGCCACATTGACTTGGTTATCCTGAAGCCACTTTGTAAATTGTTTGGCAGCATTGTTCATTTGGAAGACCAATTTCTGCCCAAGCTTTAACTTCCTGGCTGATGTCTTGAGATGTTGCTTCAGTATTGCCACATAATCTTCTTTCCTCATGATGCCATCTATTTTGTGAAATGCACCAGTCCCTCAAGCAGCAAAACAACCTTACAACATGATGCTTGCCACCACCATGTTTCACAGTTGCAATGGCATGCTTAGGCTTCTAAGCTTCTTCCATTTTCTTTCAAACGTAACAATGGTCATTATAACCAAACAGTTTCATCAGACCACGGGACATTTCTCCAGGTCTTTGTTCCTGTGTGCATTTGCAAACATTAATCTGACTTTTATATGTTTCTATTGGAGTGATGGTTCGTTCCTGGCAGAGGGGCCTTTCAGCCCATGTTGATACAGTACTCATTTTACTGTTGTTGATGACACACTCTTCAGCCAGCATCTTCGCAAGGTCTTCTGCTTTTGTTCTTGGGTTAATATGCACGTCGGACCAAAGCATGTTCATCTCTGAGACACAGAACGCCTCTCCTTCCTGAGCGGTATGAAGGTTGGACATTACCATCTTGTTTGTATTTGCGTATAATTGTTTGTACAGATGAATGAGGCACCTTCAGGTATCTGGAAATCTTACCCAAAGATGATCCAGACTTGTGCAAGTCCAAAATTATCTTCCTGATATCTTGTCTGATTTCTTTAGACTTTCCCATGATTTTAAATACAGAAACAATGTGTTTCTGATGTGTATTAAAAAAACATCCACAGCTGTGTTTCTAATTATCTCAGATGTTGCCAATCAACCTATCAAAAGCTATCAAAGACATGACATCATCATATGGGCTGTCCGAAATTGTTTAAAGACATAGTAATCATAGTGTAAGTAAACTTTTAACTTTGCAGAAAGTAATAAAAATGTGTTAAAAAACTCTCTATCTCATTTTTCTTGCATTTGACGAATATAAATCATTTTGGTTATCCTAATTGACCTAAAACGGGCAAGGTTTATTCCGATTTCATGTCAGATACTGATAAAAACACGCATATATGTCTTTTTATATGGTGTATGGAAACTTTTGGTTTCAAAGCCCTAAAGCTTTTTTCGCCATTTGAGAGTGCCACAATTTTATTTCTTATATATATATATATATATATATATATATATATATATATATATATATTATTTTTTTTATTTATTTTTTTAAGACAAACTTAATGCTTGAATGCAAAATAATTTAAAGGGGTTTTCTCACCACAGGCTTTTACAGACATGAGATCTTTCTCTTTGTCTTACAGCTTCAAATCTAGGAGTGGATATCTCCTCCCAGTAGGCGTGTCTTTCCTCACTGAAGAGTAGTGACATCCTCACACCCCCTCCCTGCTCTCTCCTGAGTCATCATCATCATTCTGTGTGAGCATTGGGTGAGAGAGGATGTCACAGCTCTGCAGACCTCCTGCAGTGGTCAGTTTTCATGTCTGGAGAGCTGTCACCTCCCTCCACAAGCTCCTTGTAACCAGAACACCTGTATTGCTTTAAACAGTTATAAATACAGCCTGAACTGATGAAAAAAACATGAGAAATGCACTCTGCACTCTGTTTTCAGGTAGGAGGTAGAGAGGGAGCAGAATGTATAAGGCTTTGTCATATGGAATGGAGAGACTCATATAGAGACTCAGTAATTGCCCAGATCCCTTACATAGAGCTATTGCTGGGAGAGGAGCATAGAGAGCTTATTACACAGACACAGCCAGCCAGCACCTAGCACAGTTTCAGCTTCATTTTTACACACCTCAGAATGAAGTACAGGCAGGCAATCACAGCACAGGGGGCATGTCCCAGCCAGGGCTGAACTAAATATCAGGAAGCCAATCACAGCAAAGGTGGTGTGGCCCGACCCCAGGCTACAGTTTTAGGTAAAGAACACATATACTAGCTAATAGCTGCTATACTAAATGATTTAGATAATACAAACCAATTACAAAAGGGCTTAAATGTTACTGTCGCCATCATTACAGATATGATCTTTGTTGCGAGAAAACTCCTTTAATGCTTCAGCAGTTCACAAGTTTAAGCCTTGTAAGACCTTTTTGCTTATAGATAAGTCCTACTTTAACTGTATATTCAGGTAGCTGTTTATATTTGTAGCTATAAATATAGATGTATTACTTAAAAAAGAGCTTTGAGTTCCTCTGACAAAAATTAAGCTAGCAGTATTTAGTGATTGTAAAACAGCCGTGCAGAGTCAGTCAGCAGCTGAACACAATCAGTGCAGCTGCCGGTACAGGGAGGAGGCAGGACGGACCATTACCCTCCTGCCTTCTCCTTTGTACGTACAGCACTTAGTGAGCGCTGTAAATACACAACAGCATCACAGGGGGCATGATACATAGCTTTCACTACACCCCGTGCGATGTTGAATCAGCCTATGCCAGCCCAGGAGATCCTGGGTGCTGTGTGATGGCGTAAAGCGCATAATGAATAAAAACGCGCTTACACTGTTCACCCACTCCCGGACCTGGACGCGGGGATCATTAGCTACAGGGGGCATATTACTGGCTACAGGGGGCTTCTACATTGCTACAGGGGCTACTACATGGCTACAGGGGACAAATTACCTGGCTACAGGGGCTACTACATGGCTACAGGGGGTTACTATCTGGCAACAGGGGACTACTATATGGCTACAAGGGGTTACTATCTGGCTACAGGGGGCTACCACATGGCTGCAGGGGGCTACTATCTGGCTACAGGGGCTACTAGATGGCTACAGGGAGCTACTATCTGGTTACAGGGGCTACTACATGGCTACAGGGAGCCACTATTTGGCTACAGGAACTACTACATGGCTAAAGGGGGCTACTACATGGCTACAGGAGGTTACTATCTGGCTACAGGGGGCTACTACATGTCTACAGGGGGCCCCTACATGGCTACAGGGGGATACTATCAGGCTACAGGGGCTACTACATGGCTACAGGTGGCTACTGCCTGGCTACAGGTGGCTACTACAGGGGACAAATTACCTACAGGGGCCTATATAACTACACAATAGGGATCTATATTTCTACTTATTGGGGGAGAGGCCTATATTACTACCTATCTACTTAATAGGAGACTGATATACTTACCAATTGAAGGACCTATAAGTTTACCTACCTAATGGCGTGCTATAAACCTACCTAATTGAGGACTGCCTACCTATTTTGGGGATGTACCTACTGCACTGTTTGGGACACAATGGGGTCATTATTACCATTTTGGACACTATAGATGGGGAGTTTGTACAGAGGTAGGAATTGGTTGGGAAGTGCTGATAAATTGAGGAGTCTAAGATATTTGTTTTGTAAATTCTACAGTGAAGAGTAGTGGCCAGGAGAAGACGTCATGGCAGTCTGGGACAGGTGGAGAAAAAAAGAGAAAGAGAACAACTCTTCAGAGACATCTTCTATAAGTCCCTGGATTTAACTTTACTTTAACTGACTGTAAATTTAATCGCTTATATGTCTGCAGAGCCTGTGTACAACTGGTATCCACCACTCATAGTCACTGTATGCCGGTAATATTGGTTGTAGTATAATGGTTTATATTCAGTAATGGTATTGTGTATTATTCAGTAATTATGTGCTGGTGATATGAGGTCATAGTGTGGCAGTATTATTCAGTCACTATGTGGTGGTGATACGTGGTCACGGTGTGGCTGTATTCGGTAACTACATGCTGGTGATATGTGGTCTTAGTAGGATATTGTTACTATTAGCCTGAGATTCTGGTTTTATGTAGCACTGTTATTTGGTAACTGTATGACTATTATTTAGTACTTTTATACGTAGAACATTGTGTTAAAGCTTTTTGTATATTTGGTTGATGGTGATGCAATGTATTGCACTTCACAGTTTAGGAGTCTAGTACCATATTGGTAGAAAAACTAATGGAATGGATAGCTTATTTACAGAGGGACAACAAGAAAAAGCCATGAAATTACGGGATCAGAATCTATTCATAGATGCTGCTAACTCCATTTGTCAGAGGATCTCCCAGGTCCATGATCATGACCATCGTCATCAATAAAAAGAAATGTTTAGCAGGGAAGCAAAATTATATTTTACATCTCTTGCTATATTTAAGAATTGTACCTCAAATGTTTGTACATTTTATGCTTTTTTTAGTCAGTTAAGAGCAACAACACACCAGGTCATACATCCTCCCTTATGTTCATGATCCGCTATGTATTTAATAAAATTCTACATTTTGTACATTATTTTTCTTTATTTTTATTCATTCCCATCCTAGGCTGTATCAGCATTTTGAAGTGGATTGTAAGCGCACGTTTTACCTTCAATGCTGCCTGCGAATGTCTGCATCATACATCAGGCTGAGACATAATGGGGACTACTCAGGTACCGTTTTATCACCTTCCAATGATAACCTGTTTTGCTTTTCATGTTTGTCACCTCCATTAACGTGCTTGATATTCATGTGTGTTTCTTAAGACAAAACTGTTCAAATAAGTGTCTAAATTATGTAAAGACACTTTGTAATACTAAGTGTGTTACCATTTATATTTAACATTTTTTATACTTAGATTCCTGTTATCACTTACTGTACAGGGTAAGGTAGTAGAAATATAATATATCGTATCTTTATATATATAAACTTTAGTTTCAGTGTATTTCCCTGTCTCTTCAGTTATGCTGAAGGCCTTGAGAGTCAATTATTTAGAAAATATTTTTTCCTTTGAACAATCCCTTTAAAATTGTTATAATGTTGTTCTTTCTATTCTGCTATGAGTGAAGTATCATCAGCAAATATAATCAATGGGGTCAATTAGTCACCTTTGGGATATGTCTTGAAACAGACCAAGCACCAACATTATTTTCATTTTTTCTATTCCTGTCATGGAACTTAAAAATGTGAATAATGACACAAATGTCAACCAAGCTTTATTCTTTCAATGTGCATGACAGTAGTAGACTAGAAATTATGAGACACAATGATTTGCTTGTAAATTAAAAATGTATTTAGTATAATAAAACCACAATTTTATTTACAAATAGAATATCTATCTCTCAATGCATGAAAAGAAATTATAAGAACTCTATTTTCAGGCTTAACAGTCGGGAATTGGAGGCTAGACTTGAACCATTTTGTTTCCAGATGGAGCAGTGATAGATTTCTTTTGTAGTTAATTCTATGTCTGAATGGCATTTCAGTAGTTATTCTGAAAAACTAAATGGACTGTTGAAATAGGTCTTTAGCATCTCAGATAAAATAATGTAATATATTATGTAAAATATTATCAAGATGTATTCCTAGCACAGTATAAACGATAACAAAACAACATTTTCTTTTCTTAGCTTTCATTAATTCATTTAATAAAGTTCCACAATCATCATCAACTTTGGTAAATATAAAATAAAGGATATATGTTGCTGAGAAGTATTAATCCCTTGACTACTACCTGTCTTAGTTGCTGTAGTAGGGATTAGTTTGCTTTTTCAACTGCTCTTAGAGGAACCTCCAAAGCATGGACAGGATTTGAGAAAGCATCAATCCTGGCCATGTAACCTCTTGGTCAACATGGTCCATGACCAATGCATGATCAGAAGGAACTAGTTTATCAGTCACCTGATGAGAGACAAGGAAAAAATTTTGCCATTAGCCAAGAAGAACTAAAAAGGATTTCATAGGGTTTTTGTTTGGTAAACCTTTTAAGGGACACTGTCATGTTCCCAGGGAATAGAACACCGGGTATTGTGAATCGTTTGGGCAACCACGAGTGTAGATTAAAGATCGGCGAATTTCTCAAAAATTCGATTCGGTGACTTCGCCGAATCTTCTGACAAAATTCGTTTTGGTCTGAATTGCTTTAGGACGAATCACATTAAAAAACAGCTATTTCCAGGCTGCACAGAGCCTGCAGGGTGCTGTAGAACGTTGTGTCATGCTTAAATATGCAGAGGGAGCTTGGTTTGGTCTTCATACAATGTTGTGTGTTAGTATGACACTCAGATGACTGCCGCCGCTCTTAGAATCGCTCCACAAAAAATTCCCTGGGGATTTTAAAAGGGCAAAACTGACCAAAAAATGAAGGGGAATGTAGCCTGATAAAGTCATGGAGCGAAAACTGGAAAAAAACAACTGAAATCGGGGCAAAAATCATGACGAGTGTGGAGGTGATGGCAGCAGCCAAGCAGCATGAGGGCAGACAGTGGCACAATGACATTCTGGAGGTGGCAAAAAAAAGGGGTAGGCTACGAGGGGACAATGAAGAGTGTGGAGGTTCGGCGCAAACACCACAGCAAGGTCAACAATGGAACAAAGCAGAGGTGGAGGTGGGAGGAGAACGCAGAGGTCAGAGGTGGCACAATGACAGGGGGGGGAGGAACGGCGGGAGCCACAGCAATAGTGAGAGTACACAATGCTTTGGAGGTGGCAAAAACAGGATCCACAGGTGGGACAAGCAAAGGGGGAGGACGGCAGACCACAGCGCAGCATGAGGTCAGGCTGTGGACAATAATTTTTGGGGGGTGGAAAAAAATAAAGGCACAGATGGCACAATGACAGGGGGTGGAGGTGACAACGGCAGCCACACAGCATGAGGGCGAGAGTGGCACAATGACATTCGGGTGGCAAAACAGGGTAGGGCCCCAGAGTGGCACAATGACAAATGTGGAGGGATGGGAGCAGCCACAGCAGAAGCGAGGTCAAGGTGGCACAATGACACGGTGGAGGGGCCGGCGCAGCCCAGGGGCAGCATGAGGTCAGCAGTGGGAAATGACATTCTGGAGGGTGGCAAAAAGTGTAGGGGCCCCAGAGTGGGAAAGACAAGAGTAAGGGACGGGAGCAGCAGCAGAGGTCAGACGTGGCACAATGACGAATGTGGGGGTCACGGCAAAAGCCACGCAGCAGCATGAGGTAACGTGGGACAATGACGATGTGGAGGTCACGGAAGCAGCCACAGCAGCGCAGAGGTCAGGCAGTGGCACAATGAATTCTGGGGTGGCAAAAAGGGGTAGGCCCCAGAGTGGGACAATGACAGAGGTGGGGGTCCGGGAGTAGCAGCATGAGGTCAGAAGTTGCACAAAGAAATTTTGAGGTGGCAAAAACAGGAGAGGCCACGGTGGCACAATGACAGAGCGTGGAGTCACGGGGCAGCAGCTGAGGTAGAGAGTGGCACAATGAAATTCGGAGGGGGCAAAAAAAAAGGGGTAGGCACAGAGTGGGACAAAGATCGTGTGGAGGTCACGGGAGCAGCCCAGCAGCAGCATGAGGTAGAAGTGGCCCAAAGAAAAATTCTGGGGGTGGGGAAAACAGTAGTAAGCCAAGGAGTGGCACAATGACAGAGATGGAATGACGCAGCGCAGCAAGGTCAGAAAGTGCAAAATGACAGAGTGTGGAGGTCCGGCAGCAGCCACAGAGCAGCTGAGGTCAGGAAGTGGCACAATGACATTCGGGAGGTGGCAAAACAGTATTTGGGCCCCCCAAGAGGGGGCACAATGACAGGGGGGAGGTCCGGCAGCAGCAGCATGAGGTAAAGGAGTGGCACAATAAAATTTGGAGGTGGCAAAAACAGGAGTAGGCACAGGGTGGCACAATGAAGACGTGGGGGTAGGGCCGAAGCATGAGGTCAGGAGGGGCAAAATGAAATTTGGGGTGGCAAAAACAGGAAAAGTCCACAGAGGGCACAATGACTCGGGGGAGGTCATGGAGCACCCCACAGCAGCAGAAAGAGTCGACAGTGGCACAAAACAAATCTGGAGTGGCAAAACGGTGGGCCCACAGAGTGGCACAATGCACAGTGGGGAGCGGGCACAGAACGCAGCAGCAAAGGGGGGTGGGGGGAAATACCAGTCCCGGGTAAAGGGTGGTAGGAAAGGGAGAAACTGTCAGCAATATGTGGCTTCGGGGGGGCAGCATCAAAAATATGGCTGATGCAGGTGTTGAAACCCCGACTCATTTCCACAGTTTGGGTGAGGTGTAAAGGCTGATGTATTTGACCGAAGGCATTGGTTGTGGAAATCCTGGCCGATCCACCCCTGATTCATCTTGAAAAAAAGGTCAGTCATTCCACATTTCCTGTGGACAAGGGGGTTCCCCTTTGGGGGTAAGATGGCTCCCGCCGCACAAAAAACCCCCGCTTGATCCACCTACTGGCCGGGGGGACGCTTCCCCAAATGCAAATCGGAAAGTTGCTCCCCACCATCCAGTTTGGTCCCTAGCCCCAGGGGATCTTGTAACTGGGGGGGCAGGGGTCTGCCCAAGTAGGCCCCCAATGTTTTTTCAGGGTCTGCTCCATCCTGCCCTGTGTGGGAGTGTCCTCCTCATAAGCGGGTGAAAGAAGCTGCTCTCGTGATCCAGACTTTTGCTCGATGGAGTGGTACTGCTCCTCCCCCCCACCTTCCCCCAGCAGCCGCGGGCAGTGACGGAGCGCTGAAAAACCCCCCGGGTCAGCCTGTCAGAGGAGGCGATGCCGCACATGGCAGGGGGGCCCCAACCACTAACGGAGGTTTCCCCTTTATTTTTTTTGATTGTCCTCCCTCTCACAGGGGGAAAAAGGCTCCCATTTTGGGGCGGTAGCGGGGCCAATAGATGGAGAGCCGAAGTCACCCCCTGCCCGGGTGGGGACATTTTGGCTGTCATAGCCAAACAAAACAGCATGCTGCAGCCATCTGCACAAAATGACTCCCCAGGGGCTCCCGCCTGCTTCCGCGTTAAGCCCGGGTTTCTGGGTCATTTTCTTTTTCTTCCTCATCTCCCCCACCCCCTCCAGCTGCTCTGTCCTCCCCTTTGTCACCCGGGGAAAAAATCCCCTCATTTCACCCCGACAATGTTCGCTCCCAATGTCCTCTTCCCCCTCCTCCATTTCGTCCCCACCGGGGCTATGTGGCAGGAGATGTAGGCACCACTCCCATCCCTTGCCCAGACAATTTTTTTCGCATCTTTCCGGGCATGAAGAAGTGGAATGACTTATTCATCCCCTGTCCTGGGATGACAAATAACGTCCTCCTGAATGCCTCAACAAATGGCAGGTTCCGCGAGCTGATGGCTGACATTAAGTTACACAGGGGGGGCTCCGTCCGCCTGGTTATCAAAAAAACGTTAAAGGGGCCCTTTTTCGTTTTTACAGTCGGCCAAAATGTGCAGGGTGGAAATTTCCCAAAGGGGAAACTTGCATTCAGGTGTGTTGGGGGAGGCCATTCGCGCTGGCTTTTTAGGAAAGGAGAGTGCATGCACGTTTCCCGGCCTTTTCGAATCTTTGAAGATCAGTGGAAGCTTCAGGAACCTTTTCACAAAACCCAAATTTAACACGTGCGCCATGCACGGGGAAGGCCCCTCCCTCCCGGTGCACCGGACACCCTGTTACTCCCTTGTCTGTCACCATGGGTTTCCCATTTGCAGTTGTTTTGGAGAAAACCCCAAAATCGATTCTTGTGCATACCGGGGCAGTTTCCCCTGTGTAAATTCGTTCGCCGAGGGAAACCAGTTAGAACTGCGTGGGCACCGCTGTGCCCCAAATTGGTATGATGAAGCGTACTTGTGGGGTGAGATGATGGTGGTGGTGGAGGAGGGGAGGGGGACATTGGCGGGAGCCGCATTTTTGAAAACTTGGAAAAAAAGCGCGTTTGCCCAAAGTTTTTGGGTGTGCCTGGGCGGGAAAGAAATTTTCCCCCCGTGGCCGTAAAGGACAGGGTACGGGGGGCCCCCCCTAAACCGTATTACACCCCCCCAAAGACGTTCCGGGGTGCCGTGCACCTTGGAAAAAAACCGTTAACCCAAAGGGCGGCCCCACCTTCTGGTTCTACATTTTTAAAAGTGCTGGGTACTGCCTTTTGAAAAAAAATTTTTCGGCTTGGAACTCTCCTTTCCGGCTGGGAAACAAAGCCTTTATTTCTCTGAAGGGTGCGGGGTCCACCATTTGGAAAGGGGGGGACGGGCAGTCCCAAACCCTTTTGGGAAGGGAAACCCGGTCAGCTCTGCCCCTTTAGGTTTGGTTGGACGCATACTGTTGTCTCTTTGCAACCCCGCCTCGCTGAACAATGCTGGCGCCATGAGTAGGAGGAGAAAGGAAAGGTTTCGGGAAACCGGGAAAATGTTGGCAAAGAGAAACAGCTCCCTTCTCAGAGGGGTTGGACCTTGACTGGCGGAAATTTGGCGCGTGGGCGCTGCTGCTGCGGGGCCGGGCGGCAGGGGGCCCAACCACATCGACCAAAGTTTTCCCGGGCCCCTGGTTTGGTGAGGGCTGCATGTTTTTGACGCAGGGCCGTGGTCCAACGTTAGCTCCCTGGCCATGTTAAAAACTTTCTGCCCAAAGATTCTCCCTATCCCATATTTGGCCCTTTTCCCGGTGTTTGAAAAGATTTGCCACACTGCCGAGTATCTGTTTTTTACTGCCAACGCTCCGAACTGAGGACTTTTTGGCCGGGGGGGGGGGCCCCCTTTTCCGCTACTGCCCGGGCCCCTGCGAAGGGGGTTTTCCCCCCTTTACCCGTTTTTGGGTCCCACCTCCACTGCTGTTTCCCCGGCTGACTCAGGGCCCACAAAACCCCAATTGCTGGCTGCGCCGCCCCTGATCCCCCAAGCTAAACGCCCTTTCCCCTGACGATGACAAACCCGCCCCCGGCTCCCAAAGGGCCGGTCGGCTACATCATCTTTCTATTTGTTTTTTAAATCGTCACTGCTGTCCTCATCCCAAAGTTTTGGGTATGCAGGGGCCTGACCACTGCAAACAACCCCCATCCCACTCTCCAAAATCTATACTTTGCCCCCTACTCAAGAAGGGGGATTTTGGGTTCCCTTTTCTTCGCTCCCAAAGTAGCTGCGGGACTCCCCTCCTAAATTTTAAATCCTCGCGTTTTGTGGCGTGACCCCGACCACATAGTGATTTCTGGCGGGGGGAAACCCGGGGATGGGACAGAGGGGTTGGGACAGGTGAGGGCCGTGCCCCGCCCCTGGGCCATGAAACTGGGGGTTGTGTCGATTTTCCCCAACCGACTTTTGGCGGGGGTTTCAAAAGGGCCCATTGGAGGAAGTGGATGACCTGGGTCAACCAATCAAAAAAACCTTTGGGGTTGTGAAAAAAACACACCCGCTAAAAGACAGCGGCGTTGTGGCCTCACCGAGTAAACCCTTTGCTGGGGACGCCCCCTTCTGTCTGCGAAGGGGCCGGCTCCAGGAATGTTTTTGCCACTGACTCGCGGGTAAAGGCCCTCCCAACCCCTTTTCTACATACGTTTTTTTTAAAAAGAAAGGCACTGTTTTTTTAAGAATCTGTTATGAAAAAATACACCCCGGGTTTTTAAACCCCAAATAAACCCCACTACCAAGTTTGGGGAAACCCCTTGGATTTTAAATTTCGCTCCCAAAAAAGGGCAAAAAAAAATTGTTTGTATGTGCCTTTTTAAATTTCAAAAAGCCCAAAAAGGCCCTTAAAATTAACCTTGGGTTTAAAAAAATTATGTACAGGCAAAATTTTTTCTTTGGAGGTGAAAAAAAAAACTTTCTTTTATGCCCCCACAACAGCAGAACAACGTTTAAATTTAAACCCCCGGGAAAAAAATTTGCGCAAAAGAAATGAGCAACCAAAAATTTAAACCAT
>JAODAL010025877.1:0-57802 GCA_025379985.1 Phyllomedusa bahiana | reverse complement strand
CTTCCCCCACATGCCTTTTGCAGTGTTCATTTGCATATGTGTACAATCTGGTCATCATCAATAGTGAGGGAGATAGTGCCTGTGTTTTTTGTCCTTTTTTCCCATTCCCACTGAGGAAGATCGGTTTGGGGCCCCTGGTAATTTCCACGTCCCTTCTCTTATTTAATATTTTCCCCTTTGAATTTCCGGGATTGGTATTCTGGTTTGTAGGTTTGGGCACGAAAATTTTCCGGATTGCGTTGGGCCCACTTATTTTCTTACTGTTCACACTTTACATTGTAGGGGGGATAGGGAAACTTGATATTTGGGCCCCAAAAACCGTAAGAGCAGTTTTACCAACATTCCCAAAAAGGAACAGAAAAAAAGAACTTTATTCATGAACGAACAAGCATAACCTCAGCACACATAAGAACATTCTGCCTATAGTCCCTGCGTAAGAAAGACGACTGTCCTTCCCACATTTTTTTTTTTAAACAGTCTAACTTTATCAACAATAACAATACCCTTGACAAAGGTCCACATGCAATAAAAAAAGGGTTGTTGCACAAGTAATAAGAATATTCCCAACCCCTTACCAAAGTTTGGGCTATCCTTTCAAACGGGACCTCAATAATTGACAATCTGACCAGAGAACTGCAGAAGCTGGAGTTTATCTGACACACAGGATAGAACTGTCAATAGTCCCAAATTTCTCAATAATACTTCGACCAATAGAACCTCTGCTGAACCCTCTCAAATGTCTTGTCCCCTTTCTTCCCAAGTGTTTGCAATATGTGTCCATTAACAGCATACATGCCCAAATCTCCCGTTTTTGGCGGGGGGGCCCCCTATTTGGGGTCCCTCCCGCCCCCCGGGGGAGTTGGATTCCTCCCCGCCCCAAACGGGGGGGGTCCTTTTTAAAGGCCGTGGGGGACAGAGTACGCTAGTCGCTACTCTGCGCCGCCCGGGGCCCCTTTCCCACAGGCGGGTGAACGGCCGTGGCCGGCTTCACCCGCCCGAGTCTCGCGTGCAGGGGGGAGGCGGAGGGATCCTCCCTCCTCCCCCTTTTGCCGGGGCCGGGGGTGTGCCCGCACATACAGTCAGCGCACAGGGAAGTGACCCCTGCAGGGGAGTGACCGGGCTGCTCCACTTCCCCCTGCGCCGCTGAGGAGATCGTCCGGAGCAGCCGTGCTGCAGGGGCCTGGTGAGGGAAGTGGATTTATTATTTTATTTTATTAGCAATATGGGGGCTCTGCCTGGGAAAAATGGGGCACTACCTGGCAACAATGGGGGCACTACCTGGCAACAGAGGAGACATCACCTGGCAACAGAGGGACATCTACTTGGCAACAATGGGGCACTACCTGCAACAATGGGGGCACTACCTGGCAACAGAGGGGGGACTACCTGGCAACAGAGGGGGCACTACCTGGCAACAGAGGGGACATCTACCTGGAAACAGAGGGGGCATCTACCTGGCAACAAAGGGGGCACTACCTGCCAACCCAGGGGACAACTACCTGCCAACAGAGGGGGCATCTACCTGGCAAACAATGGGGGCACTACCTGGCAAAAGAGGGGGCCATCTACCTGGCAACAGAGGGGGCACTACCTGGCAACAGAGGGGGGCACTACCTGGCAACAAAGGGGCACATCTACCGGCAACAGTGGGTACTCTACCTGGCAACAGAGGGGACATCTACCTGGCAACAAGGGGGCACTACCTGGCAACAGAGGGGACATCTACCTGGCAACAGCGGGGGCTCTACCTGGCAACAGAGGGGGCACTACCTGGCAACAATGGGGGCACTACCTGGCAACAGAGGGGGCATCTACCTGGCAACAAGGGGGGATCTACCTGGCAACAGAGGGGGCATCTACCTGGCAACAATGGGAGCACTACCTGGCAAACAATGGGGCACTTACCTGGCTAACAAACGGGGGCACCTACCTGGCTAACAAAGGGGGGCACCTACCTGGCTAACAAAGGGGGGGCACTACCTGGCTAACAAAGGGGGGCACTACCTGGCTAACAAAGGGGGACACCTACCTGGCTACAGAGGGGGCATCTACTTGGCTACAAGGGGGCATCTACCTGCCTGTAAGGGGCACTACCTGCTTATGGGGGGTTACTACCTGGCTATAAGGGCATCTACCTGGCTTTCTTCCAAAGCCGTTATGCAGTTAGGTGGAGTGGGTGTGGCTTTTTGAAGGGGCGTGGCATACCGACAAGATGGGCGTGTCCATGCGCGCCGCCCACTAGAGTCTCCTGCTTTTTCATTTTCAAAAGTTGGCAACTTTGATTAACAGTGTCCTACCTATTCCTAGATATCCCCTCTTGTATGGGCTACATCAGTTCCTCAAGTCGCTATAGCTACAGACCTGTTTGATCTCTCCTGATAGGCTGCCAGCACTGGTTGCTATAGCTACAGACCTGGGGCAAAATGTCCCAATACGAATGCACCATAATATTCACAATATAACTGAACTGTAATATTCCAAAACTAGGTGCATTCGCCGGGCACGACATATTCTAATTGGACTCCCACTGATCCCCACTGTAGCTACCAGTCATGGCCCACCACAGCATACTTGCCAATTCTCCTGTTCCTTCAGAGAGACTTCTTAAAACCAGTACTTAAAAAGGGCAGGGTTTATTCTAGCTCCACCCAGAAATGGCTGTTCCTGGGTAGATGGGGATATTGCCGGTGCAGCACTCGGAATCGGGAGAGAAAAGTTGTCAAGTATGCGCCACAGTGATGTCCATGTGGGGGACCTGTAATTATCCACATGGTCCAGTTATATTATCAATAAATAATACTTTAGTTAGTCTCCTACACAAATGTCACCAGTATGGATATTCTTCCAGTTTTATATCCCCTTTATGCAGCCTGATGTTTTGACAACAGCAACTGGGATTCCCATTGGAGATAAAACCAGATCACTTACAGTGGACCCTCGAGGGCCACTGCTCCTTCAGGATGCACCTACATTGTAGAAATGGCTCACTTTGTCAGGGAATGAATTCCAGAAAGGGTGGTGCATGCCCGGATTGCAGGTAAGACTTGTCAAGCCTGCCAAGATGGTATCATCAAATAGGATCCATAGTTACAACATTGTAACAACATTTCTTACAATTTAATCCTACATTAAGAGATGAGTCACTTTACCATTACTTCTTTAAAAACAATTTCAAGCTGTTTCTTCCTGCTGCTTCAAAATTCTGCTAGTTGTCTTTGGAAACAGACAATGGGTTAGTGCCACCCTGCTGTCAGATATGTGACCTAGCAGATTAGCTCTAACCATAGAATTGTCATTTCAATTCCTACAATGCACTGCTGTCTGCAAACCAGCACAACTTTGAATGCAGAATAAGGGTTAATCACTCGCAGCCAGAACTCACTCTGGCCACGGGTGATGCAGCATAATGCCAGTGGTAATATACCACTGGGCCCATGCCACAATCTTGTGAGCTCTGCTTGTGAGCTTGCAAGATCTCCATGACGTACCCATACACCAATTTGCAGGAACCCCTTCCCGACCATGGGGTATGGGTAAGTCAAATGTTGGTAAGGGGTTGAACATCTAACAGTGACCTTGTACGACATGACCACTCTCTCTATGTATACTCCTTCTGAAAGACTATGTAAATCTAGAATCTCCAGTGAAGGTCTTTTCTGAGCTATATACATTATTAATGACCCATCACTAGATGTAGAGCATCACCATATGTACATGCACAGATGGAAGTCATAGGGAACGTTCATACCATACCTAGAAAACCATTTGGCATACAACAGCTAAACTCTCTGCACAGTTTACAAAAACAATCAATATAAAATACTTATATTTTGCTACCATACCTTGAAACTTTTTCACAAACTACAACCTCTCCTCCCTATGGAATGCTGGCATTGTGACTCTCTGTATTCTCTGGAATTGGCCTATCATTAAACCTTAATGGCTCCAGATTTGTGACATGGTCCTAGAAGAGTTCCACTATAAGAAAACGCTGGACCCAGTTTCATAGTTTCATAGTTTGTAAGGCCGAAAAAAGAAAAGATGTCCATCCAGTTCAGCCTGTTGTGCTAAGGTGTTGATCCAGAGGAAGGCAAAAAACCCCAATGAGGTAGAAGCCAATTGTCCTCATTGTAGGGAAAAATTCCTTCCCGACTCCAATCTGGCAATCGGAAAAATCCCTGGATCAATGACCCCTCTCCTGAATCCTAGACACTATAACTTGTTATATTATTACGCTCCAGAAATGCATCCAAACCATTTTTGAACTCCGTTATTGAATTCACCATGACAAGTCCCTCTGGCAGAGAATTCCATAGTCTCACTGCTCTTACAGTAAAGAATCCCTTTCTATGTTTATGTAGAAACTTTCGTTCCTCAAGACGTAGAGGATGCCCCCTTGTTCTAGATACAGCCCTGGGTATAAATAAATCTTGGGAGATCTCTCTATATTGACCTTTGATGTATTTAAACATATTTATTATGTCCCCCGAAGCCGTCTTTTCTCTAAACTAAATAACCCTAATCTTGCTAATCTTTCTGGGTACTGTAGTCCACCCAGTCCTTTTATTATTTTTGTGGCCCGCCTTTGTACCTGTTCAAGCTCTACAATGTCTTTCCTGTGCACTGGTGCCCAAAACTGTACACAATATTCCATGTGTGGTCAACCAGTGACTTGTATAATGGGAGAATAATGTTATCATCATGTGCATCTATGCCCCTTTTAATGTACCCCATGATCCTATTTGCCTTGGCAGCTGCTGTCTGACACTGGCTGCTACAATTAAGTTTACTGTCCACCAGGATTCCCAAGTCCTTCTCCATGTCACTTTTACCCAGCCTTTTTCCATTTAACATGTAGTCATGTAATGGATTTCTCTTCCCCATGTGCATAACCTTGCATTTATCTGTATTAAACCTCATCTGCCATTTCCCTGCCCAGGCCTCCAACTTATCCAGATCCCTTTGTAATAACACATTATCCTCTATTTTGTTGATTACTTTACAGAGCTTAGTATCGTCTGCAAAGATCGATATTCTACTGTGTAATCCCTGTGTAAGATCATTAATGAAAATGTTGAAGAGGATAGGGCCCAATACTGACCCTTGTGGTACCCCACTAGTAACAGCGATCCAGTCTGAGTATGTACCGTTAATTACTACCCTTTGTTTTCTATCAGTGAGCCAGTTGCCTACCCACTTGCACACATTTTCCTCCAGTCCAAGCTTTCTCATTTTATTAACCAACCTTTTATGTGGCACCGTATCAAATGCTTTAGAAAAATCTAGATATATGACATCCAGTGCCTCACCCCGATCCAGTCTGGAACTGACTTCCTCATAGAAGCTGATGAGATTAGTCTGACAGGACCGATCCTTCATAAACCCATGCTGGAACGGCGTTATACATTTATTGTCAGTGAGATACTCCAGGATAGCATCTCTGAGAAAACCTTCGAACATTTTACCTACAACAGAGGGCAAACTTACCGGCCTATAGTTTTCCTGGACCACTTTTTGACCCCTTTTTGAATATTGGCACCACATTTGCTATGCGCCAATCCTTTGGGACATACCCCGTTATTAGACAGTCCATAAATATTAAGAATAGGGGCCTATCTATGACATCACTTAACTCCCTTAGTACACGTGGGTGTATGCCATCTGGACCTGGTGATTTGTCTATTTTAATCTTCCTAAGGCGGAGCTGCACTTCTTCCTGGGTTAGATACAGTTGCATACATTTTATATGTTTCCCCTTAGGGTATGCCTAAGGAATCTGATAGACTGTTCATTTACATTTTTACTGCAGCTAAATGCAGCTTTCTGGATATATTGACATTCATTGGACATTACAGATTCATGTCTGAGATTTGATTAGGTCAAACAAATGGAGCAAATCACTGCTTCTCTTATAACACAAAATAAAACACGAGCTCTAAGGATAAGTTAATAGAAATAGTGACTGGGCGCTATTATCCATCTGTTAAGTAGAATGTAATTCCTACAAACAGGTGATCAAGGACACAAGATTTCCTTTAACCAAGAGGGAACAATAAACGAGAAGTTCTCAACAGACTGAGATATAAGAATCAACAATATAGTTTAGTTGATATGAGGAATGTGTCCTGATTCTTCACTCCCTGAAGTATGGATGTCTGAACAGGCCCCAAAAGAGAGGTAACAATAGTGTAGGACTCACCTGCATTTGAGGTCCCGTTGAAGTTTCGGAGGTGGGCTTAAGCAGTTTTGAAAAAATGTGAACTAAGAACCTCAAAAATTTTTCATGTATCCTAGGTAGCAGAAATGCTTTTTCAAAAATTCTTTTGTCCAACATAACTCAATTGTTTTCTTGCCATAATCATTGTTTGTCTGAACAATATGTGTATATAATATGTCTATTATTCTTTACTTGGTTAAATTGTTATCCAATATAGCGTCTGCACCTTTTGAATGTGGGGCTTGCCTATTTGGAGTTCTATGTCCTTTCAGAATAAATGAGTAACAGGTCATTCCCAAATCATGTTCCAGAAGTCTGGTAGAGCAGAGAAATAATCATAGGTATTCTAATGTAGGAATGCTGCAAATTTGGTAAAGATGAATAGGGGTGCTATCACACAGCGCAGTTTCAACTGTGCTCCAATTAAACTACCTTTATTACCAGCAAGCTTCTTTCAGTTGGGAAAAAATCAGTATTCATTGACCTTTACATCTTATATCACAAGGCATTATGGGAAAGGGGCTGAGAAGCCCACAGCGCCCTCTGTTGGTTGTAACAAATCCTCAATTTGCTTTTGACCCACCGAGTCCTGAGAAAGCAAAAAGGATTTTTTAGCCAAGCCAGTATCTCTCATTACAGACAAACTGTTTCGGATTTGTCCTCTTCAGTGCAGAGTAGAGAAGATACGGCTGCTGTTGGGAGCATCGGTATAGAAGATGATCTCTCCTTAAGGAGAGCACCGAACGAACGCTTGTAGAGTTTTTGTTTTGCCTTTTCGCCCTCTACTTAGCATCTGCATATCACAAGGCATTATGGGAAAGGGGCTGAGATGCCCACAGTGCCCTCTGTTGGTTGTAACAAATCCTCAATTTGCTTTTGACCCACCGAGTCTTGAGAAAGCAAAAGGATTTTTAGCCACGCCAGTATCTCTCATCTGCAGACAACGCTGTTTCGGGATTTTTGCTTTCTCAAGACTCGGTGGGTCAAAAGCAAATTGAGGATTTGTTACAACAACAGAGGGCGCTGTGGGCTTCTCAGCCCCTTTCCATAATGCCTTGTGATATGCAGATGCTAAGTAGAGGGCGAAAAGGCAAAACAAAAACTCTACAAGCCGTTCGTTCGGTGCTCTCCTTAAGGAGAGATCTTCCCTTCCTTTACATCTTAGTAATATCAGCCTGCAGCTGCTGGTTTTACCATGGCTGGTTAAAAATGGGTGAATCCTATGTTGTGTTGCTTTTTATTCTTTATTAATAATCTAAAAAGAAACAAATTATTTAAAAAAATATGATGTGTGGTCCCCCCATTTTTCATATACAACCAAGGTAAATCTGACCGCTGCAGCCTGATGTTATCATGATGGGTAGTTCTATAGATATCGGCTCCTTTCCACCCTAAAAAATCCAGCCCTCAGCCGCCCCAGAAGCGGACCATCATATTAACTGGTCTGCCTTCTGGCAGTAAACTGGCTCTTCCCAGTACCCCTGGTGCATTGGATACTGGGGTAATAGTGACTGGGAGTTGGTGTCAGCCTTGTGGTGAATAAAAACACCACCGGCTGACACCAAGCCCTAGTAATAGTAATGTAGAGGTGTCTGTCAGATAACTTTATTACTAAAACTGAGAAAATGGGGAAAAAAACCACAGAAACAGAAAAAAAACCCAATTTATTTAAATAAACACTCCCCGACACCTGTCCTTATTGACCATTTTATTAAAGAAGTAGATGCAAGGTTGTTTGGACATAGTCCAGTAAATCCGTCATAGTCCAAAAGCGAAACCTGTAAAAGAAAACAAACAAACAAAAAAAAAAACTATAAACCCTACATATGTCCTGGATCCCCAAAAAATCAGGACTTTTCCCAGCCGTCCCAAAACAGAAGGAGATTGCTCCCAAATTGGGATGGGTGGGAGATATGCACACACCAGACATGCTATATATAGGCATATCATATACAGTATATACTTCTTCTTATTATTATTATTATTATTTTAGAGTGCCATTGATTCCAGGGCGCTGTACATTCAAGGGGGTTACATACATAACATAAGTCAAACAAGTACAATGGTGACAATATGTGACTAACAACTGCTACAGAGGGAAAGAGAACCCTGCCCACAAAGGCTTACAATCTACAAAGAAGGGGGAAAGAGACAGAAGGTGAGGGGCAGACATGTTTGTGGAGGGTATAGTGATGGGTTTTCAGGTTGCTTTTGAAGCTGGTAAAAGTGGAAGAAAGTCTGATGTGTTGGGGCAGTGAGTTCCAGAGTATGGGGGAAGCATGAGAGAAATCTTGGAGACGGTTGTGTGAGGAGCTAACAAGAGGAGAGCAGAGAAGAAGGTCCTGTGAGGAGCAGAGATTGCTTCAGGGGAGATATCTGGAGATTAAGTCAGAAATGTATGGCTTTGTAGGTCATGGTTGATAACTTGAAATTAATTCGCTGGGCAATAGGTAGCCAGTAAAGGGATTGGCAGAGGGGAGAGGCAGACGAGTAGCGAGGAGAGAGGTGAATACGATGAGAAGCAGAGTTGAGGATGGATTGAAGGGGAGCAAGAGAGCTGGACGGAAGGCCACAGAGAAGGATATTGCCGTAGTCTAGGCGGGAGATGACGAGGGCATGGACAAGCATTTTTGTAGTATCAGGGTTAAGGAATGAGCGGATTTGTGAAATATTTTTCAGGTGCAGCGGCAGGCAGAGGTAAGGGTTTGGATGTGTGGTTTGAAGGTCAAAGCGGAGGGTTATCCCAAGGCAGCGGACTTGCGGGACCGGTGAGAGTGTAGAGCCATTGACTAATAGAGAGATCAGGGGGAGGGATGGTGGAAAGATGGCGAATTCTGTTTTCTCTACATTAAGTTTTAGGAGACGGGAGGAGAAGAAGGAGGATATGGACGATAGACAGTCTGGGATCCGGGACAGTAGAGAGTTAATGTCTGGGCTGGAGATGTAAAGTTGGGTGTCATCAGCATACAGGTGGTATTGAAAGCCATGCTATGAGCTGACCCAGGCCAAGAGTGTAGATAGAGAAGAGTAAGGGACCCAGGACTGCCCCTGGGGGACACCAACAGGGAGAGGGTGAGAGGAGGAGGTGGTGCGAGAGTGAGAGACACTGAATGTCCGATCAGTGAGATATGAGGAGATCCAGGAAAGGGCCAAGACGGTGATGCCGAGGGATGAGAGGATTTGTAGCAGGAGGGAATGGTTAACAGTGTCAAAGGCAGATAATAAGTCTAAGAGGAGAAGGATAGAGTAGTGAATTGAGGCTTTACCAGTTACTAGGTCGTTGGTGACCTTGGTTAGAGCGGTTTCTGTAGAGTGATGGGATCGGAAACCAGATTGCAGCGGGTCAAGAAGGGAGTTGGAGGACAGGTGGGAGCATACTTAAAGGAGGAAGGGAAGATACTAGAGGTTAGCGATAGGTTGAAAAGATGGGTGAGAGCTGGGATGATAACAGGATTGAGGTCTGGGATGAGGTGAAATGGCAGTGGGTCAATGTTACAGCTAGTGAGGTTGGATCTGGAGAGTAGAGAGGAGAGCTTGTCATGAGTGACAGGGAAGAAGCAAGTTGGGGGAGAGTGCAAGGTGCAGGTAAAGAGGCTGGCGGAGGGGACTTTGCAGGTAGGGGAGCTGGTGGTCGGGACTGTGCAGGCATGGATGTGGGCAATGGGGACAGTGGGGTGAAGCTTTCTCTGTTGAGATTGGTCTTATTTAGGAAGTGAGTGGAGAACCCATCTGCTGAGAGAAAAGATGGGGGAGGGGTGCTGGTGGACAGACAGGAGAGTTGAAGGTGTTGAATAGTTGTCTGGGGTTGTAGACCAGGAGGATATGAGAGTGGTGAAGTAATCATGTTTGGCAGTGGTCAGTGCATATTTAATTGTATGTCATTGTATGAGGCGAGGTCCCCAGTGGAGCAGGTTTTGTTCCAGTGGCATTCAGCAATTCTGGAAGCTCCCCTCAGCTGTTTAGTGAAGTCTGTGTGCCAGGGTCTATTGATTCTGTGGGTACACATGCAATATACACACAGACACACTATATATAAACAAATACACTGTATATAAAACACACAGGCCTGATGTCTTCCCCCTGCCCTTACAGCTCT
The DNA here is from genome assembly GCA_025379985.1 of Phyllomedusa bahiana. NCBI lineage: Eukaryota > Metazoa > Chordata > Amphibia > Anura > Hylidae > Phyllomedusa > Phyllomedusa bahiana. Next base: position 47,489 of record JAODAL010025877.1, on the reverse strand, counting down.
GGGCCCTGAACACAACTTTTGCTCACAACTGCAGATGCTGTGATGTGAACTAAAATTATGAAACACCCTAACGTACAGTAACCCTATTTTAAGTACACTCCTCAAAGAAGATTTGAAGGGGTGTCATTCAAATTTTAACCTTACAGGTGTTTCATATATTTAATTTCCAGATATTATTTTGCAGTAAAAATGGGAAACATTCAAACTGACCTTTCAGTGTTCTTCTGCCCTGTTACTGCACAATATAATCTATGTAAGGTTTGGTGCATCAGGGAAAGGTGCTATTTCAAAAAGTGTAAAAGAATGCAAAACTAAAAATCAATGGATGAGTGGGATAGTTTAAAGCATGGTATATGGAGACCACGCCAGGGAGCGGAGTCTAAGGGGCCCCCGGTCTTCACCGGAGCCCGCCGCAAAGCAGGACGGACTTTGCGGCGGGGGCCCCCAGGTCGCTACCCCTGCAATGGCTACCTGCGGTGACAGCCAAGGTGCAAGACAGGAACACAGGCACAGAAGCGGTGGTAGACAGGAGCAGCAGGAAACGTGTGCAGCAGGATACAGAGCAGGTAACTAGACATACGCAACATCAGGATACATCATGAACAGGACAGGTAACACGGCAGGATACACAGCAGGTACTGGACAGGGATCACGGCAGGATACAGCAGAAAGAGACAACAGGAGACAGACAGGCAAATGGTCAGGAGCTCTGGTGGAAAGCAGGAACTGGACCAGCAACTCAGGAGTTAAATCCAGGATAGCAGCCCTGAGAAGTTGGCAGGAGCTCAGAGATGGATATAGCACTCAGCATAAGGCTCAACACAAACTGCAATGCAGCAATAGACTGACCCTAGGATGCGCGGTGCACGCACATGACACCAGGAAGCAGGAGCAACAAAAAAGGCAAGTAACAACAGAACACAGACTGCCAAGACCCCAGCATAGGGAGCCCCAGCAGAGACATGGCAGCCACGGACAGGATGCTGGTCCAAGGCAGGGACCGTGACATGAACCGTGACAGTACCTCCCACTCAAAGCCCCCTCCTACCCCTCCAAATCACATAATGGCATTTCACATAGGCCAGGGGCCCACAACTTCTATGGGGGCAACCCCAAAACCAAGTACAGGCTGTATGATAGCCAGTAGAGGGAAAGCCTAGATAAGGAGGTGCATAGGAGGAACAAATGGGGCACTAGGCAAAATGGGGGGGAGAACTCTGGGCGGGACCATGAGCCAGGCAGACAGGGATGCAGACACTCTGGGCGGAACCATGAGCCAGGCAGACAGACAGACACTCTTGGCGGAACCATGAGCCAGCGGACAGACAGACAGACACTCTGGGTGGCATCATGAGCCAGCGGACAGACACTCTGGGCGGCATCATGAGCCAGCGGACAGACAGACATTCTGGGCGGAATCATGAGCCAGCGGACAGACAGACAGACACTCTGGGCGGCATCATGAGCCAGCGGAAAGACAGACACTATGGGCGGAACAATGAGCCAGCGGACAGACAGACACTCTGGGCGGAACTATGAGCCAGCGGACAGACAGACACTCTGGGCGAACCATGAGCCAGCGGACAGACAGACACTCTGGGAGAAACCATGAGCCAGCGGACAGAGAGACACTCTGGGCGGAACCATGAGCCAGCGGACAGACACTCTGGGCGAACCATGAGCAAGCAGGACAGAGAGAGACTGGCAAGACGGCAGGAGCAGCAGACACGAGGACAGTGTCACCCCAGTGGGATCCATGGTCAGTCCATTCTGTAACGATGCGGCGGTAAAAACGTAAGCCGAGGCGCCGATCGCTGATATCCAGGTGTGGATCCACTGTGATCACTGCAGGCGAGATGGTATATGGAGACCAAACCAGAGAGCGGTCTGAGGGGCCCCCGGTCTTCACCGAAGCCCGCCGCAAAGCAGGACAGACTTAGCTGCGGGGACCACCAGGTCGCTACCCCTGACATGGCTACCTGCGGTGACAGCCAAGGTGCAGGACAGGAACACAGGCACAGAAGTGGTGGTAGACAGGAACAGCAGGAAACGTGTGCAGCAGGATACAGAGCAGGTAACTAGACATACGCAACATCAGGATACGGCAGGAACAGGACAGGTAACACGGCAGGATACACAGCAGGTACTGGACAGGAATCACGGCAGGATACAGCAGGAAGAGAGAACAGGAGACAGACAGGCAGATGCTCAGGAGCTCTGTGTCAAGGCTTTATAGGGCCATTGAAGGCCAAGTAAGGTAGTATAGGGTCCTCTATTTTTCCTGTCTTTCTATCTTTTGATCCCATGTGCCTGTCAAGTGTTGAGTTTTGATTGCATTTCTTCTTCATGCATCCATTTAATGGAATAATACACTTCTACTTTCATTGAGTGTATTATTAAAAGTTGTTGCATTTACTTTATCCTTTTTCATATGCTTTATTTTTACAGTTTGGTGCAGTGTTTAGTAGGTATACATGATCTGTTTTCTGCCTATACGGATTTCTGCCGCTATGTAATATCCTATGAAACCTTCTGCATCTATTTTCTGTTTATTTCTTTTAACAGAATATTTGAACAAGAGTTTTCCTTCTAAACCAGAAAATCACATGAATAAATGTACATGAGTCATACCAGATGAAAAGGAAAGCAGCACTGAATCCTAGAATTAAAAAAATAAATTGTATTTTATTCTTTTGTTTTCTTGAAAAACTAATACATTTGTGAGTTGTACAATGTATGTATTGTAATTGTTCTGCTTTTAATATTAACAGTGGCTACAAAAAAATTATAAAAAGGATTCTTCTTCCAAATCCAAGTTTTTCCCAGAAGAATTGGACTATCCTAAAGCGTGTCAGTTGATTGGATCTGCAAGAGATAAAACAAATGATCAGTTTAATGGAAGTCTATTAGGAGGATTTATGTCAACAACCCCCCCCCCCCACCACACCACCTGTTATCCAGCATTGTAATGGGTTATCATATCAGTAATGCCATATAATCTAGAAAAAGAACTTTGAAACCAGCATACAATATAATTACACAGTCATCTTGCCATTGCGATTATCCTAAAGAGTCTGGTAATCCAATGCCCAAACACACCCTCCTTGCATGATTGACATCTCAGAGGTCACTCTGTGTCTAGACCTCGGAAGTCCCACATCTGTGCTATTCTATTCATCCTCTGGGTGTAATCTACATGGCTTTACCTGTGTACCGTTGATGTGCCAGTTTTAGCAACTGGCATCTACTTTTCCGTCTGGCTGACGTCCTACAGATGTGGGATTTTAAAGATGTGGAAGCAGCCTCAGAGGTCATTCAAGATAGAAGGGGTGTTTTCAGGCAATTAAGTGTCTGCCTCTTCAGGACCGTCAGCTGGGTCACTGATACGCCTGACTAATGTGTATGGCGGCCATTAATGGTAATGGATAGATGACTCTTTCAAGACAATTATACTTCTAGATTACAGGGCCTCACTAGTAACCTATAACTATGCTGGGAAACAGGTCTCCTTTACTGTATGGCAAGAAATACAGAAACCTATAGGGGATAAAAAAAATAATGCCACAATTTTCCAAGCATTATAAACCATTGAGATTGTATCTTCCTGATCTCCTTCAACAAATCTTCTCTTTAACTCATGAGGTGATAAGAATGTGAATTGTGATCATTAGGATTACTTTAAATTAAGATGGTACTGGTGGTATGAAATGTTTCTAGACCTTTCCATCCATACAATCATATGCCACCATTCCTGAATAAGCAATAATACATTTTACATCGGCACAGTCATTAATAATGAGGTGGATTTCAGTAGAGAAAGTCCATTACCTGATTGATAAGAAGCATCAAATGTAACGGGATAGAATGGCTTTTTGCTCACAATCTCTAATAACAGATGTTGCCCAGATGAAAACATAGGTGAGATTGGTCCGGTGCCACATGTCTTGTCCAATATGATGGGTGATGACTGACTGACTCCATCATAGACTTTAATGTAGGCATTTTTACAGTTCAGAGATGATGCAACATTGAGGTTACTGAACCTTAGGAGAACCTGAGAGGGAAGAGAAGTAACAGTGTAAGACTTCATTCACACTACACCTGGGCCATACATTAGGCAGACATGTTAGGAAGTGTTGCTGATGTATATGCCAATGTGCATGTAGGTGGGTAATTAATTTGGCTTACAATTCCTAGTGATAGTTCAAGACTCTTTCATGACTGAGATATTACTTTAAGGAATGCTATTTCCAAAAGCTGGCAATGGAGTCCTCTCTTTCTTTGACCTTATTTGAATATGTATAAAATATGGCACCAGTTACCATTACAACATAATAGGACATAGAGGGTGACATGTCCCATTAGGTGTATTTTGCGCCAAAAAACTGCTGATGCCCAATTCTCTATATAAACTGTAGTACACCAAAACTAGGTGCATTATATGTCAGACATGACACATTTGAATGTGCCTAAAGTAGACACATCAAATATGCTATCAATAGTATGCTATGTGCTTACATTTTGCGGTGTGCCTAGATTAGACCAATCAATTATACTATGCAAGGTATATGAGATGCCAGATTTTCAACAAGTTCATTCATTCAGGTGAACTATACACTCATTAAGGGCAACATTTATGAATGGGGCTGCGCCAGTTATCTTGCATCCTTTCAGCCCGATATCAGGCACAACCCCGTTCATACATGTTTAAATCTCCCACATGCCAATCTTGGGTGCATTACATAACGCCTGTGGCACTTTGTAATGCGCCTGATCTCGGGGGGCATGCGGGAGGCAGGGTGCACTAGAACTGTAGCGAAGCTACATATTTATATCTTAGCTATGGCATTACTAGGAGCAATACAGTAGGAACAGTCGCGCACTTTCAAAGTGGTCTACCTGGACCAGAAATGTCATCCTAGCGCTAGAATGCGCCTGATTTATGATCCGCGGTAGAGAGTGTTCATAAATCAGGCTCATTCTATGCCATTATTATGCCATTATTATGCGCATTAAATTTCACACGCCATGCATGTCGCCCTTAATGCGCCTTAAAAATGACATTGCGGGGCCTCTTTTCTCTTGTCGCCCAGAGTGAATTATAATCTAAATCTGTCTGCGTTCTGCCAGTAATCCGATTCCAAGCCAAATTCCATGTGAAATTTTGCCACTTTAACAGTAACCAAGGGTGGTTTCCCACATAACTATAGTTTTTTAATGCAGAACTAGATCCTTCCTTTATATTTCCCATTCCTTGTGGATCCATTTTTACTTCTGGCAAAAAACTGGAGGAAAAACTACCCCAGCCTGCATAAAAAAACACAACCTATGTGACACCAACCTAAGGGGCCGTTTACACGGCAATGGACAAATACCGGTCGATTTATCCGACTGGTATTTGTCCGGTTTGTGTGCCATCCCCTCGGCTGCGGGAGGGGGGGGGTGGCTTTTCTCCGCGATGAGCGGAGAAAAGTCCTCCTCCTTTCCATTCACATGCTCACATCCCGTCCGAAAACCAGACAGAAGACTGTGCATGTAGAATGATTCTCGGGCGGCCAGCGGATTCCATAGAAGCCTGTTGTGCTCGTTTGCGGCCAGTTTTTCAGACGGTTTGTAAAACATGCCCTAAACATGCCCTAACATGACATTCCAAGCATTTTAACACTTGATTTAAGTGCAGCTGTATATGCAGAATCATACATACAGAGCCTTATGTACGAAAACTGTCTAGCAGTAAGACTGTCTGTGTCACCCATAGCAACCAATCCGAGCTCAGCTTTTATTTTTCCAGAGCACTATACGATATAAAAGCTGAGCTCTGATTGGTTGCTGTGGGTAAGAAAGACAGTCTCTCTGCTAGACAGGTTTCATACATAGGGCCCAGAGCACATACATTCAACATCCTGTATGCCAAACATACACCCCAGTTGTGCTATGATCAGAATTTAAGCATATTACACACTGCTTCATGACAACATATCTTTTCTGATCATGACTTGTACCTTGGAAGGACTCTGGATGAGGTAAAGGCAGTTTGATCCTTCTTGGCTTGAGGAGGCTGAATCATAGTTAACCGTTCCTGATGATTCCAGAAACTTTCTTCGACACAAATCTGAATAAATACATTACACATCATCAAATCATGCTGAACCTCAGGACATAAATCCAGTCTAGAGCTTTACATACTAAGGTTACAAGAGGCCTAATTTATCAAATACAACTATATCCAGAAGAGATGAACAGTAAAACAGGACAATCGGTAATAAGGTCGATGTAATAACAGAAGCCATGAGATTCCTGAAGAGCCAGCAGAGAAAAGGACATTTATACCAAAAGGATTGTGGGAAGGACAAAAAGGGCAAACACCCCTGGACCTTCACTACTTTCCAATAATCTTCATACAATGAATTCAAGTTGACTTCACACATGAACAATTGTTTAGGTGAAAACTATTCCCCCTGTCACATTATAAACCTGTGCAGGTCAGACCAGTGTGTGGGAATTTTAATTGGGAGAATAAATAGGTCAATGCCAGAACCCACTATCAGAGCTTATCTCCTGGGGACTGCCCCCTACAGATTATATTACTTGCTGATAATTCCTTAATCACCAGCTTCAGTGACATTGGTTCCAGGGGTCATATATGGAGCTATTAGGACACTATATGGCATTACTACTTAGGCACAATACACGGCTGTTATGATGTTTGACCACTATATGGTGTTATTATTGAGATGCTGCACACGGAGTGACCTAGCATTCATAAGACCCGATAGCAAAATGAGATTGGCTTCATTACCTAACGGCAGTAAATGAAAACAACAGCAAAAGTAAAAATTATTAAAGCTATAAATAGCGCCATCTACATAGTAGTGCTAGATAGCTGAAAATCACATACTTGTTATTCATTACAAAAAGGTATACCTGATTCTTGAACCTTAGAAGAGCCTTTAAATCTCTGGGACCTATAGTAGCTGCTAGAGCTATAATTCTACCCATGACTATTTAGTATATTCTAGGAATATTTTGTGCTCCATTTATTAGCTAGTTTTCCTTCTCTTTAAATTTGGATGAGCCCCCACAATGTATTACTCAGGGACCTCCATAATCCTTAATCCTATATGGTCAAAACATAACCAATATAATGACAACTTGACATGTTCTCCTAAATGTATCTGATGTTGTCCTAGAATATAAGAACGTCTATCTACTTCTTCTAGAAACAGCACCACACCTGTCCGTTGGTTGGTTAAACACCATTGAAGGGAATGGGGCTGAATCTCATTACCACACATAAGCTGTAGACCGGTGTGATGCTGTTTCTGGAAGAAAGCAGATCTGTTTTTCTAATTCTTGACAATATCTTTAATATTATATTAGGATAAAATAAAAGTACTTACTGCAGTCATAGGCTTTATTGATCCTGATTATGTCTAGATTATCCATTCCTATGTCTTGTCCAAGAACTATGTTAGGGTCAGATTTAGCCACCATCGTTGGCCGTCCATTCATGCTGTAGACTGTCCTATGGGAAATAAATATGTCATGAGTAATGTAACATGGAATGACTTTACCTGTCCCCTATAACATTTGTAAATAAACCCAAGAAGATGAACTTCTCAAATTACCATTCACACTAATTAAAAATTTCCTAACGGGAATCAGTCATTCACCCGTTCCTGATGCTTTCATTTTTTTTCATCCCTGCCTTTCTAAAGTCATAACTTTTTTCCCATTGATCTAGCCATTGTTGGTTTTTGTGGGACGATTTTTATTTGTAATGCACCATATAATATAGTGGGAAATAGAAAAAAATGTTTATTTATAAATTTTGAATGGAAGTCACAGTGCAGTATAAATGATATTTCATTTCTGGTGAGTGAAAATTGGTATAGTTTTTGTTATGTATAGTGACTTGTGAATATTTTTTTCTCTTTACAGCATTGATCCTCTAAGAAACAAGATTTTATTTTAAAACATTGGACTTTTACAGAAGCAGCAATACCAATTCTGTTTAATCCTTATATAAGGAGCAGGAAAATTGAGTTTTTTAGTTTTTTTTTTAAATACTGGGATTCTTGACCACTGGGGGAGGGGAGAGCAATTACTTGTACATTATACTACAATACTAATTAACTGACTTTATTAGGCTCTGGCTTCCATGACAACTGTTCAGCCCCCGTGATCATATCAGTTGATGGAAGGGGGCTCTCTGTCCTATATAATGGTATAAGTTTTCATAGTACTGCTATGAAACATCTAAGGGGTTAAGCACCTGGGATCAGAGCTTTGTTCTATTCTGGCTGCTGATGGAGCATATCTGCATAACTGCTGGCACCTACCATGTGGGAAAAGGGCTTTGTGAGAAACCTGTACGTCACATGTTGGGAAGGGGGTAACTATACATTGCATGCTCATATAGTCTTTTATAGCTGTAATGTCAGGTAAGACTTCATGGGGTCCACAAGTGAAAGGGAATTCAGCGAATTCCAATAGTTGTAAAAACTTGTAACCTTTTATTGGTTGCATCAGTAAAATCAAACCTCGTAGTAGTTCATGGCTCAAACCGGATGTAAGGCTACAAGCAGTTTCGGACGATGCAACTTTGTCCCTACTTAGTCAATAGCATGACTATGTACTAAGAGTTGCATCGTCCCGATCAACGGTTAAGTAACTTACATCCGTTTGAGCCATGGATATACTAACGGAGTGTTTGGTTTTTATGTGCAACCAATAAAAGTTATCAAGTTTTATATTGCAACTATTGGATTCGCTGGATTACCTTTCACTTGTGGACTAGCTGTTTTGCGTCTTGCTCTGGACGAGTTCCGTGCGATCCTTTCAATTGGTGCCGCATTACTGTGGGTGAGCTGACATCTTCGTTGCATTTCTAAAGACTTCATGGGGTTCAGTCTTTCCTCGTTCGATGATAATTATTGCAACTTAATGTTGTAAGATGGAAATGGTTCTCAGACGCCTATTTAGTGATGTTATCAGGTCATCATAATTCTGTTTGATGTGTGGTTAGAGTATACATAATCCCTCCTGCATGTTAGACCCTTCACCAAGCTATGTGTTGTGTGATCTACTGTTGTCCTCTACTTACGAATAATATTGCATGACCGAGCTGTAACCATAAGGTAGGTCCTGGGTGTCCCCATCATCGATATCAAAGTAACTGCGATCATCTGTTTGAGGAGAAAAACACAGATTATTATAACATTGTTCTGGGTACAATTTGTAATATTATTTATGCCTAGTAGGGTTGGTTTATAAAAACTCTGCTTCTAAGGGCTCACACACAACACATCCTGTACAGAGCTTGTATGTATGGCATCATCTTAGGGGCTCCTTCAGATGCCATGTGTATGGGGAGATTCTCCCACTGCATTCTTCTACCTCTATAGCCTGTTGGAGCACGCCATAAAGGGAGTCTGTACTTTAAAAAGTTATCCGCATGTGACTATGATCCCTACTGGTATTTCAATGGAGTTTTTCATGCAGTTTTGTAGGCAGATTGACCAATTCATAATCTCTTCCTCTCCAAGCACAGAGTTCTGCCCTATCTGTTGCTGCTACCAGAATGGAGGTTATTTTGCCTCTGCAAAAGGGGTTCATACATATTCACTGTATATTACCAGATTCTTATGCACTCCAACACAAGAAAACCTCTAAATGCCTCCATATAACATTCGAAGCAAACAACGATTAAGTAGAGACCTCGTGCACCTGTGTAGAAGCCTTATCACAGATCCCTACAAAACAGACACCTTATTAGCTGTGTGCGTGAGGCCTTCAGTAAGCAGAAGTGACAAATCCTTTGCCAACTGATACCTAACTTATGGGAAAGTTACCAGTTCCCAAATCTTACCTGGAGAAATATTTTCCCATAAGACATTGATATACTTGTCCCGGTCAACTCTGTTTTGTTCATGGTAGAAGCCCAGTGCGTGCATGAGCTCATGCTGAATTAGACTGTATCTTACACAGTCAGGCATAGCCAGGCCTACTGTTTGTTCACCTCCGATCTTCCCCATGTACGACCAACATCTAAAAAAATAAAACAGCATCAATAACCTATCATTACATCCACATCCATATGAGACACCACATACTGCACATAGTTTTGAACAAACCCTTTTAGTGACTATGACCATGGTGATCAAATAGCTGTAACTATTTTTTTTTTTTTGCTTCACTAAATTCCATGATAGACAGGGCTTTATTTTTTGCCATTTCCCACACATTCTGCAGTATTTAGGGTTTGTTCTAGATGTATCGGGCTATTTGTTTAGTTTAGGGGACATGCAGCCTTTTGATCATGGTTTTTCCATCTTTGTGGGTAGGAGAGGAAATCCAGAAACACAGCTCTGGCGTTCTATATATTTGTTGTTTTCACAGTTAACCCTTTAAGCTGAATAAGGTTATAGCTTGGAGACTGGACAAAGTAAATTACAGATGTAGTAAAGATAAGCTTGACAGTTAAAGCACCAAGATATCCCAGCACAGAAAGTTATCTTAATGTTTTCAATGCTTTGCAAAGGCTTTTGTTGTGATCTAAGAACACATAACATGGAAACCCATGATATCGCTGTCAAGTTACACTTTGTTACAGGTCTAGATTTTTAACACTGATGAATGGGAAGATTGAGTGTTTTGAACTTTTAATATTCTGTATGTTTAAAACATATTACTTTTTTGTCTCCTTAGGCTAGGTTCACACGGTGTATTTGCAGGGCGTAATTACGGCCCGCAATTACGATGTGTGGCCGGGGGCGGGAGCGGAGGCGGGTGCGAGGGTGGGTGCGGGGGGCCGGCACTTCGCCGGCCCATAGACTATCATTACTAGCGGCGCGTATACACCGCTAGTAATTCACACGTCAATTATCTCCCCGCCCGGCGGCTTCGCCGAGCAGGGAGAGGAGACGTAATCCATAGTTCTCTATGAGAACTGTGGATTACCGTAATGACTAGGACGTATTCCAGCCGTAATTTGCGCACTCTGGCGCCTAATTACGGACTGAACATGGCCTTAGGGTATTTTATAACCGAGGGGCAAAATTACTTCTATGATGTACTGCAATACCAATGCATTGCAGCATAAAAGACAATGACCTCACTTCTATTACAAGATAAAAGAGCTGATGGTCTTTATAACAACCCTGACTGTCATGACAACTGGTCAGCACCCTTGATACCATAGTGAGGGGTGCTGATTTGGTGACAGATGAAGGTGCCCCATCCTGTATAATGTGGTTGCACTGATACGAACATCTAAGTATTTACATGGCTTACAGCAGTTGTCAGTTGTTACGCCTGAGCCCACTTCATGCTACTTGCTGACATAAAATAAAATCAAGAATTTTTTTAAATAAAACCAGTGGCATACATACTGTACATAGAGACGGCCCCACCATAGATAAAGCTAGCTCCTCTGTGCTTCTTGCTTTCAGCACCCAGATTGGAAGAGAATAGTGTTTAGTCCCCTCCACATGTTTTCTACATGTCTAACACTGACAGGATCGAACAAAATTAAGTACATCCCTCACATTTTTGTAAATATTGTATTATATCTTTTCATGGGACAACACTGAAGATATGACACTTTGATGGCTGTGTGTTGAGTTATTTTGATAACACACCAAATTTATATTGTTATACAAGCTGTACACTGACTACCTTACATTGTATCAATGTCTAAACTTCTGGCAACAAAAGTGAATACACCCCTAAGTGAAAATTGACAAATTGTGCCTAATTTGCTATTTTTTTTTTTTTTTCCAGGGTCTGAGGATCTGAAAAAAGAATTGTTGCTGTACATAAAGATAACTATAAGAAGATTGCTAACACCCTGACACTGAGCTTCAGCACAGTGGTGGAGATCATACAGGGGCTTAATAAGACAGGTTCCAATCAGAACAGGCCCTGCCATGGTCGACCAGGGAAGTTCAGTGCACATTCTCAGCATCATATCCAGAGAAAGACATATGTGTGCTGCTAGCATTGCTGTAGAGGTTACAAGGAGTGGATCAGCCTGTCAGTGCTCAGACCATATGCTGCATATTGCATCAAATTGCTTTATATGGCTGTTGTCCCAGAAGGAAGTATCTTCTAAAGATGATGCACAAGAAAGCCTGCAAAAAGTTTGCTGAAGACAAGCAGACTAAGGACATAGATTACTGGAACCATGTCCTGTTGTCTGTTGAGACAAAGTTAAACTTATTTGGTTTAGATGGGGTCAAGCGTGTGTGGTGACAACTAGGTGAGGAGTACAAAGATAAGTGTGTCTTGCCTACAGTCAAGCATGGTGGTGGGAGTGTCATGGTTTGGGGCTGCATGAGTGCTGCTGGCTGTGGGGAGCTACAGTTCATTGAGGGAACTATGAATGCCAACATGTGCTGTGACATACTGAAGCAGAGCATGATCCCCTCCCTTCAGAAACTGGACCACAAGTTAGTATTTGAACATGATAATGACCCCAAACACTCCTTTAAGAAGACCACCACTTTGCTAAAGAAAATAAGGGTAAAGGTGCAGGACTGGCCAAGCCTGTCTCCAGACCTAAACCCTATTAAGCACATGTGAGGCATTATCAAACAGAAGGTGGAGGAACGTAAGGTCTCTAATATCCATCAGCTCTGTGATGTCATTATGGAGGAATGGAAGAGGATTCCAGTGGTCACCTGTGAAGCTCTATTGAACACCATGTCCAGGAGAGTTAAGGCAGTGCTGAAAAAATAATGGTGACCACAAAAAATGTTAAAATTGTGGGGACAATTTGTCAATTTTCACTTAGGAGTGTGCTCGCTTTTGTTGCCAGCAGTTTACACATTGATGATTTTATGTTGAATTATTTTGAGAGCACATCTCATTTATACTGTTATACAAGCTGTACACTGACTACTTTATGTTGTATCAAAGTGTCATATCTTTAGTATTGTCCCATGAAAAGATATAATACAATATTTACAAAAATGTGAGGGATGAACTCACCAATGTGATACTGTATTTCCCTTCATTTTTTTTTTTTGAAGCAATGCTTTTCCTCTATAGAAGAGAGACCTACACAAGTAATTGTCACTCAATAGAAGAGGGATTAACCAAGGCTGAAATTATTAAAAGTCATACCCTTCTCCAGCCTCTATCTTGACATAGTCATCCTCCTTGGTTCTGTTGATAAACTGTACACAGGTCATCACCTCAAATTCATTAAGGGCTGATTTGAACGTTTCTTTCTGGCTATCAGCTGGAAACAGAAAAACAGAATTTAGTTTGGCATAAAGTATATACAGAATTCTGTAGACACAAATATCTCAGGTCAAAAACCTCATAGGGCTCACTTACTGTACTTAGAATCAAGTTCAAATGGAATTTGCACTATTCCATTTGCAGATTTTTTCCAGGAAGAAATGGGATTTTTTACCATATTACGTGAAACTTTTCGTCGGACGTCACCACCTTTTAGGAGGAAAGGGAGGTCTGAAAGGAGAAAGAACAATTACTTAGAAGTTGTATTTATACGGGTTTTCTGGAACATTGATATTGATGGCCTACGCTTAGGACTGGTATGGGCCGTTGATCCCCTCTATTGTTTACCAGGCACAGTGCTATGTGTTTGGCAGAGGCTGTGCCTGTTATTGCAGCTCAGCCCCAAAGACTTGAATGAAACTGGGTTGTAGAGGACTGCAGTACTAGGCACAGCTTTCATTTAGAAGATTGCTTGGTATACTATTGATCGGTAGGCCATTAATAAAGACCCCTTAAGCTTGATATATATTTAACAGACGGCTTTTTATGTTGGCAGAAAATGGCAAAAATATCCCAAAATGTTATGTTTACCAATAAGACTCCAATTTCATTAGTGGAAGTTGCACAAATCTCACCTTTGTTTTCATGAGAAATTATTTCGAACAATGACCTCTTGTCATCAACAGGAGAAGGGTCAAAGGCTAAAGAGTAAAGAAAAAAGTTATTAGATCAAAGTGGAGACACAAGTTATGCCTCTATGTGGTTACATCCTGGGAGTTCAATCTTTTTTTAAAAAATAAGGTACATTATGATGAACTTCCATTTCCTCTCTGCATAAAGGCTGTTGATTGATTGTATTGGCCTATTTTCCCATGATCGCTGGTGAAATTCAGGGCAGACTGAGCAGGCCCGTCCATAATGGATAGTGAGAACACTATTACGATTCAGATTTTGTGGCAACCAGAGGCCAAATGAAGGCCCCCAAATCTGCTATGTTAGTCCTTGTATCACACCCTGCCAGAGGCAGAATATAATACAAGAATGATAGTTTGATAATATGTTGAATTACTTAAAGTTGTTTTGTCACTAAGCAAAATTGCTTTCTCAGGCCGACTTGGGTGAGGAGATGTCTGTTCTTAGGCATCTCTTCCCTATTCATGTATATGAAAATTCTAAATATGCCCATGGCTTTAAGTATTACTGTATATTGCATGTTCAAAATGAAACCCCCCCAAGACAATGGTGCAATTGCATGGGGTTTTTTTTGTATTCCACCACACAAATATTTTTTTCCAACACATCATAAAGGACATGAAATGGTATCACTAAAATATACAACTTTTCCCACAAACAACATCCATTATACAGCTATGTTAATGGAGAAATCAAAAGTTATAAGCAAAAATAGCTGCACTAGGAAGGGGCTCATACATTACTGGGACATCAAACATGGATATGTCCTTGCTTTTTCACATCTCTTTATTGGTTATTTATGATTCCCTAATGTATCTGTTCATTAAATTGCCTTCTCTAAAATCCCAAAATGACTTGGCCAATAAGGGAGAGTGGGCATGTAGTCATTGATGTGACATACTACATTGTATTAAGAGTCACTAGCACAATCATTTATTTCTTTCATATCCATTGAATTTCAGCAAAATCAATGATCAAAAGATGTAGTTGTCCTCTCACCATACAGCAAACATCGGTGATGTATGAATTCTCCTACAGGTAACTATTATAGTGATGAGTGATATTAGCATGTGCAAATTAAAGAGACATTTCATAAGCAGGTGAGACCTCACTGAGCAAATACTAACAAAATACATTTAAACATTTCAGTAGTTACTTATCGCACTTAATCTGAAGCATGCGTGGCTTCTATGTGATGCTTCAGGGCTTACTGTAGTGTTAGAAAGTAGAAGAAGGCAAAGCTCGCAATAAATATATAATGGCAGAATTAGTGCAAGTGAGGATGGAGATGAGGATAATATAGTATAGAGTATATAATCAAGTATAGGAAGTATATAATATTATAGAGTATAGTAATAGTATAGAGTATAGATTAAAGAAAATGAACCAGGAATGTAATAAAACAAGCATTTAACTTACAATTGTGACCATGGTCTTTATCTTTCTTTATCTTAAAGAAAAGAAAAAGGTTAAAATGATGTGAAAAAAAAAAATCAGCTTTAGTGACTGAAGGACCCAAACTTACCCAAATTGGTGATGCCCAACTGAGTGAGCAGCCAAGTAGAAACAGCAGGAGGCCAATGAGCTCCATGATCCTGTTTGTCAATGTTCTTCCTTCTGCAAGTACCTTTGCAGTATAGGCTTTATATAGCCCCAACTAGGCAGAAACAGCCAATCCTCACACAGACATGTCATTAAGGAGGAGGAGGGCCACCCTCTGAGATAACAATGTTGCATGACAGGGTCCACCAACTACATGAATTGCTGAATGTACGCAACCAGATTTAGATCAATATCATTGTCAGGATTGTTGATTTATACACAAATACTCTGATAGGATTCATCACATTTTGGAGCACCTGCTGTTTTTTAATTTTTGCATTTTTCAGGGACACATAGGACTTTTAAATGTAATTTTATAATAGTATTTTTTATTCATGTGTCATACCTGAGAAAACGGGATAAAAACAACTTTTTCTTACTAAAAAAAACAAACAAATAATGCCATTAAAATTCCTCCATAACCTGTGTCCATTTTCCATTGTGGTAATTTTTATATATGGAATGTGTGTATGAGGTCTTAGCTGTAAGTTGTGGTTTGCTCTCCTGGTTCTTTATTATTTCAATTTTTATTATTTTTTATATTTATTTTTATTTTATCCATTTTAACACTAAAATATAATATTTTTTAATGCAGATTTTCCCTGAAACTGTGTCTGACATATTGGCCCAAATAACAGGGGTAGTACAGCCTTTTAACATGCAATGCGCAGATCAGTGTCTGCTGAGTCCCAGCAGCTCCTGTGGTTACCCAACACCCGACAATCACATGATCACTGGGACTGAAGCATTATGAAATCAGATGAATTCACATCTTAAGTAAAGTATGAAGTTTCTCTATTTCCTGTCCTCTCTGACCCTGCCTCATATGGACTAATAAACCTGATAATGAAGGAAGCGGTGGGTGGAAAGCTATATTTAAACAGTTTTTAACACATAGTAATGAGATTTTTATTATTTTATTTTAACAAATCTCAAAGAAAATAAAATGGTGCCACAGTTTCTATAGGCCATTCATTAGGATACATAATGACCCCGTCCCAGCATCTCCATTAGTCCCACTTAATAAATAGCAGCACAATATGAACATTAGACGTCCTCTATATTACCATGTTGCCTGCAGTGATGTTCTGTTCACAGTGAGGTTGCCAATTTTAGCATTTATTGCTTGTGGTTATTGTGGACAACAGGTCATTGCATCAGAACTTAATGAAACACTTTCATCAGTAAGCAGAATCTATTTTAAACTTAATATTCCTATTTTTTCACATCACATTTGAAGGCCATAATTGTGCAAAGGAGATCTATAAAGCAAATGGTATCTTTTGGGATCTCAACAAAGAAGGATTAAAAATGTCTTCATAATAGGGCCCTAATTGCATAGGACTACAAAAATAAGCAAAAAGGAGCCAGAAATCATAATAAAAGAAAAAAAAGAGTTTCCTCAGACATTTTGTCCCGCTCCTCATGAGGGGAGCTGCTGTTTTCACTCTCTCCAACTGGCTTCACAACAACGATGATGGGCCTCACTACAGGGCAGGTTGGATGGTGAGATTCCAATGCAAGCCGGATGTCTCTTAGATCTTTTGGATTGTTGGGCTCAGACCAATTATGTGAAATGGATCTTTGGATGTTTTTTTTATTTCAGAGACCATTGTGTGTTTTTCTTTCTTTAACAGAAGGGCACCAAAAATTACTCTCCATACTTGTATCTGAGAATACATGTTTCCCCTAAATATGAAGCAATTGACATGAATTAGTTATTGCCTTCTTCTGGATGAACACTGTAGGATTATATATTTTTTTTCTTATCAATTATACAGTCATGTAAACTTATATTGGTTGTGTGGATACCAAATCCTATGAAATCCAACAGAATTGAAAAATATATTGCCTTTGGTATTTTTAGAAACAATTCCAAGTTTCCTCATTGCAAATGCTAAAAAATGATTGTGTTTCCACAACATCTTCAACCCTTTATCAATGCTCTATTATTTTATCTCCATTACTGCCACTATTGGCACCTACTTCTACTGGCATTGCACATTTTTACTTTTTTTTGCCTCTATTATTTACAATATTTGTTTGACAAAGGACTTCAGCAACCTACGAAATAAAATGTTACTATATTTTGACCAATCATGTTTTTTTTTATCATTCATGTTAAAGAATAACGCTGCTTAAATTCAAAGACTGTGATATATGATGGAAAGACGTCCTATCAATAAAATGACCAAGTATTGAAATACCCTCTGGAGTGCTGTCGCTCCACGAATTTGCTAATGATAAAAAATTGCTATATTTTTATCCTACTCAGTGAATGCTTCAAAAGATGAAAAACATGCAAAAATTTCAGTTTTGCTAGACCTGTCTTAATAAAAATAAAAAGTATTAAGAGTCACTTATGTACCTCAATATGGTACAGATAAAAATGTCAGCTCATCCTGCAAAAAATGATCAAAAAAATTAAAACTACGACAAAATTTTGTTTGCTCATTTCACTTCCAAAAAAAAACAGAATAAAGCAATAATAAAGTCACCTGTACCAATAAAAATATAGTTTCTCCCACAACAAAATAAGCTTAAGATATTGTAACATAAAAAAGTTACAACTTTTATGCCATAAATATCCTTTTAACTATAAAAAAAATAAAAATCAAACGTTAAAAACAATAGACTCCTCAAAAATTGTAATAAAAGAGATCAAAATGTCACATGTAGCCCTGAAATGGTCCCAATAAAATTTACAGCTCAGTCTGCAAAAGAAAACCTTGACACAGGTTAAATGACAAAAAGAATAAAAAAAGATTACTTCAGAAAAAAATGTACTTTATTGTACACAAGTATTAAAAGGAAAAAAAAACAAGCAAATCTGGTGTTGTGGTTGTTGTATTGATCTGTAGAGTAAATATAACATGTCAGTCATACGACAAGGTGAACACCAAAAAGACTAAGGGGGACATGTATGAAAACTGTCTAGGTCTAAGACTTTCTTTGTTGCCCATAACAACCAATCAGAGTGCCCCTTTCATTTTTTATAGCACTATATGAAATAAATGAAAGTTCTGGTTGGTTGCTATGGCAACAAAGAAAGTCTTAGACCTCGACAGTTTTCATACATCTGGTCTTAAATCCATAAGCTGCAGAATTGTCGTTTTTCTACTTCACCAAAAAATGACTAAGCTTTTATTATATTTATTAAATGTATTATAGGACTTAACTCCTTCTCATTAAGTTCCCAACTAGATCCCTCTTAATTGACACCATGGCCATCCATTTACAAGTAGCCAATTAGTTCAAATACTGAGGTAAGGTCACAACCATGAACAATCAGCTCCATCTCACGCTCAATGTATCTTCATTATGAAAAATGTAAGATATGGACAACCCTACTGCTTTCACTGCAGGTCCCATATTACCAAAATGATAGAGTTTTCTTACTTGTTAAATGCTTATAACATGTCTTTGTTCCCATTCCAAACAAAATCTGTATATCCCTGAATCCCCTCATAATGTTCTTCATGTGGGGCTGCTGCAGACCAAAATGGGGCTTCTTTTCCAGGCATGGTTCTGCCCAGCGTCGTAACTACCAGGATAGCAGACGTAGCAGCTGCCCCAGGCCCCAGGGCAGCTGCTACCACGCCTGCTCCCCCGGTAGTTCGGCTCCTGCGCCCACCGGCAGTGAACATAGCAGTTCACTGCAGGTGGGGCGGAGCTGCGGGCCCAGCGCATATTACCTCTGAATGCCAGTGACTGGGGCCTAACTACTGTCTACCTAGGGCCAATCTAACTACCTACCTGTAACCTACGTACCTAATTGAGACCTGCCTAACTACTGACTACTTACCTAGGACCAATCTACCTACCTACCTGGGGACTATGTACTGCTACCAACCTACCTACCTAGGGCCTACCAACCTATCTAATGGGGGTTTACCTTACTGGTAACATGATTATGGGATTTACAGACCATAGTTTTAACACAATCTCCAGAGGGTGAATCCTCTGTTCCTCCCCTCTAGGAGGCTGTATCTCTGAACCATGTCCTGTACCCACTCTCCTACTAATGGGAAGTTTTTAAAGAGGTGGGGGACAGTGAGGGAGGTGCTGGAAAAGTGAAGATTTTAAGATATTTGTGTCCAAATCTGCAGGGACAAGTGGCAGCTGGGAGAAGTCATCATGGTGGTCCGGACCAGATGCAGAATAAATGGGAAACTCAACGACTCGTCGGAGAAACATCACCTGTGAGTCGCAAGATGTAACTGCACTGTAATCACATATGTCTGTAGAATCTGTGTACACTAGTATATACCACTATATGGTCCCTGTAGGGTGGTAATATACAGTCTGTAAAGCACCTGTGTTTACTGATACCTACCACTATATGTCCCAAAATATTCAAATTTTGGACGACAGCATCTTAATAAAAGAAGGAATATGCTTTATTTCACAGTGAGTACAGATAACACCATAATTGCAACGTTTCAGCCCAAGTGTGGCCTTTCTCAAGCAGCATAAATTACAAGTATACATATGTAAAGGTGGTGAGTAGAAGGCTTGCATCGTATGGGACCAGGATTGGCCCATTGTGGATTATTGGTGCTGTTCCCATTTTTTGCTTTTTACCTGCCACTATATGGTCACTATATGAGGGTAATATAGGTCTTTGTATACTGATCTTTATTCAGTAATAGAAAAGGGGTATTATTCAGTCACTATTTGGTGGTAATTTGTTCTCATGTTCTGGAGGTATAATCAGGTCCATATGTAGTATCGTTATTGGTAATGTTGGTCTTGATATAGTGTGATTTGTTTGGTAGCAGTATGATGGTGATGTCTATGTTGAGGTAATAGCTACTTGTCTTATCTAGTAACTGCATGACCTAAGAGGCCCCAGTTTGCTTTGAGGCCCAGGCTTAGTTATTCCCCTGGTTCTACCAAATGCATAGCCATGCTATTTTGCAGGTTCAACAGATGTCAACATTTCATAAGACCATAGTTAATTTAAATCTATGAAACTGCTCATATTGTATAGACATTGTATAGACATAGTAATAATTGCTGACAAGCTAACCTAGAATAACATTGGATGACCTATTTTAGCTATTATAGAATATGAATTATTAGTTGTCAGCATGGACACTCTGACCAGCCGATGGCTACACAACCCATACAATAAAAGCTATGATCCACTGTGTGTTCCTACACCTTTCTGACACAGTCAGTAATAGTTGTTGCAGCTACTTCTGCTACAGTAACCACTCTTGGTTGATACTAACCACTGCATACTGGGAACACGCCACAAGACCTGCCATTATAAGAATGCTTTGTCCAAGTCATCTTTTCATTGCAATTTGGCTCTTGCTAAAATAGCCAGAGTCTTACAATTTCCCATTTTTCAATTATTCAACCATGACAACATCCTGTGGCAGAGCGTTCCAAAATGCCACTGCTCCTACAGGAAATTCTCACCTTCTATGATGTTGGTGACAACTTCTATATCCTAGATGTATGGTTTATTTGAATTATTTAAGGCTTTTATCTATGTAATAAATTATATATTCTACTATATTCAATTAATGCTCATCTCAGGTAAAGCATAAAGTTTGTCATCTCTAATCAAACCTTATATCGACTCTAATACTGTGATTGAAGAAGAGGTGATAGAACCTGATCCTTGTAAATCAGGTTGAACAAAATGCAGCAGAGAGAACTTTACAGGTTTTTTACTATCATTTAAGCACGTAACAAAACCTAAAAAAAAGCAAACAATACAAACAAAGACAATGTGTAATTAGTACAAGCTCTGCATTAACATACATAATGACTCTTGTCCCAGCATGCATGCCTGACGGAAACTGAATATTCCACGTACACAACTCATGAGTCCTGCAGCCATTCTGATGATCTCTGACCTCCATATAAAGGCTTACAAGGGCTCTTACATTATCTCCAGCTTCACTGTTAAACTGTTTATAGCTTCAACTATATCTAACATCCACATTATTCTCCCATAATATCTATGCTAAAGTATCAGGTTCTTCTGCACCTGAATTATGGTTAGGAATTAGGAAAATTGAAGGTACTTGTAACTTCCTTAGCAGGTGATGGTATCAATGATCTCATAGAAGCACATTTCTTGTTCTTACTAGCTCTTAGGGTGCTTTCACACAGCGCAGTTTTGATGCAGTTTTAACTGTGTTCCAATTAAACTGCATTTATTACCAGCAAGCTTTTTTCACTCATCTAAACTGCTTGGAAAGTGAGTAATGAGTGTGTTCGTAATTCACAAGACTTCAGACACAGTAACTGATTACTTATTTGAAACACATTTCTAAACAATTTAGACCAGAAGCTTTCTGATAATAAAGGCAGTTTAATTGGAGCGCAGTTATAACTGCACCAAAACTGCGCTGTGTGAAAGCACCCGAAGAGCTAGTAAGAACAAGATAATTGCTTCTATGAGATCACTGATAGTATCACCTGCTAAGGAATAGTTTTGATCCAACCATTCGAGAAAAGTTATGTTCAAGTCGAACTATACGATTTTTTAGAACTCTAGCCGAACCAAGCTTTTTAAGGTTCGCTCGAGAAAAAAATTTGCATTCAAGACATGCGCTCGATGTGCCATTTCACTTTAGAGCTTTTTTGGGGTTTTGGGGCCCACCCAAACGTGCACAGCATGGGAATTTCCAGGTGTGCCCGTCAACAATTAAAACGGTCAACAATGAGATGGCCATGATGACGCTTCAACGCTGGCAAAAAAAGCACAAAATGGGAACAGCACACAAGATTCCACAATTGATCCATTATG
Source organism: Phyllomedusa bahiana (assembly GCA_025379985.1). Taxonomy (NCBI): domain Eukaryota; kingdom Metazoa; phylum Chordata; class Amphibia; order Anura; family Hylidae; genus Phyllomedusa; species Phyllomedusa bahiana. The sequence goes on along the minus strand of JAODAL010025877.1, from coordinate 25,174 downwards.
GTAAATGCAAAGTCCGTCCTTAGGTGCTTGCTTGAAAAAGGCCATGTATTAACGGGTCGAAATGTTGCAATGGTATTTTTCACTTTGGAATAAAGTTCAGTTTCTTTTAAAATGCTGTCGTCCCAAAAAAAATTTTTCTGCATTTATCATGCGGAACCCAGGGTGCGAATGCCGGGAAGTGTAAAGCTAAACCTTGAGCCTTCCTAACAATAGTTAAGACCGGGGGTAGCGATAAGAAACTTTGCCATTGTCATCTGAAACTTTTCAGACCGCCCAGTGGTGGGTGCTAAGAATTCTCGCAAAGGGAAAGGTGGTGTGTGAAAATGGGAGAAATTTTCTTTCATAAAAACGGGTTTGTCCCAAAAAGGTTTCTCAGTATTACCCAGGTCGGGGACTATTGCGGGGAAGGCTAAAGGGTTTAGCTAAAAACTTCGGGCCCTTTTTTGTACCTGTTTTCGCATTGCAGCATTTTCTAGGCCTCCCCGTTACGTCTCATTGTTAAAGGGGAAAAACACAGGGAAAATTTCCACCCCCCCTAACCATGTCCAGCGTTTTTGGCAGCCATTAATACTTTATGCCAGTATGAAGTATGCGGGCCCTGAAGGGGAAGGGGTTTGCGGACTTTGGGGTTTTGACCCCAAAAGAGAGTGGGGGGCAGGGGGAAGGGGATCTCTGCCCCAACCCTTTGGACGTTTTGAAAGACGCCCCCCAAAAGGGGAAAGTCAGGACGATAAGCTTGTCAGTGGTAAATTATTGTTTACGGGGAAAAAGTGTTAGACATTCGGGGCCGGCCCCCAGGCCCCAACAGTGATGGGGGAGGAGGAGGGGGAAGGGGACCCTTTAAATCGCTGGAGGAAATGTAAAACCCCCAATGTTTTCCAATTTTATCCATTTTCTTTTAAGGCGGGGTTTTTTGGGGGTCCGGGGCCCAGGGCCCAGGACAGCAGTTAAAGTCAACGAGTAATGTGCATGAGGTGGGCCGGGCTCTGGTAAAGTCGGGAAGAAAAAAGCGGGGGGAGGATGGGAGGGAAGGGAAAGGCGGGGAAATGGAACCCACCTCCCTTCAATTACCTTAATTTGGTAAGAGGTTGGCACAAATTTTAAGGGGGAGGAGGGGGGAAAAGAGGAGGAAGATTTGGTTAGTGCCCCTCGACCCTGGGCCCATGGGTAAACCTTGGCAGCATCTCACACATGAGTTTTTTTTAAACTACATTCCCTGAAAACGGGGGCCCAAAACACATAAGGAAATTAAAAATAAACAGCGATTACGGGTGGCCACCCAAACCTTCATCCACGTTACAAAATAAAAGTGGAAATTTTCCCTTTTCCCCCACATAAATTGCCCGTAAAAAGCGGAAATTTTAAAAACCCAATGCTCATTGACCCAACTCGGGGACATCTGTTGCTTTTTTTCTTCATTTTCTAATGTCACAGTGGAACAACCCCAGCAAAGGGGGACAGCAGTAGGGTGGGGGAGTAGCTGAAAGAAAAGCAGGAAATGGGGCAAAAAAGTTTCTGGGGAAAAATTTTTTTTATTTAGTTTTTTCCCAAACACTTCAATGCCCTAAAAGGGTTGGGAACCCTTCAGACCCCCAGAGACGCCTTAAGAGCTTGGTCCTTGATTTCCCCGCGGGATCAATACGGGTTTTTTTTGGGCCCTTGTTCTGGACTCTTTCCCAATTTTTTTTTGGTTTTTTAAAAAGGGGGAATGAATGGCCGGGGTTCCCTCGTATCCCCAAAAATTTTTTTCCTTTCGGAAAGCCCGGGGCCATTATCTCAGAATGCACCAGTGGCGGAACTACTGCCATAGCAGCAATTGCAACTGCTACAGGGCCCACACTCCCCGGAGCTTGTCATACATAGAGTCACTAGGGGGCAGCCCGGTCACCTTACAGCTCCACGGAGCTGCTAAAAAAGTTTTTTAAAAAAGGGGCTGCTCCCCTCCTCTCCCGGGTTTATGGGGGGGTTTCCCAAGGGTGGCTCCAAAAAAGGCACTTTTCTGGACGGGGGAAGTGGAGGAGGGGGGGTTGGCACTGCCAGCTAAAGGAGCAAGGAAAGCTGCTGCCATGTGTTTCCCCCTTCCCCACATTTGTGCCCTTTCATGGGGACCTCTGGATTGGTAAAACGAGGGAGCCGGGCTGCACTGATACAGGTAAGTGTTTTGGTATATGGGTGTGTTTGAAATTTTTTTTTTTTTGGGGGGTTTGTCTGGGTTGGTGAAATATGAATATATATCTGTGTGTGCATGTAGATGTGTGATGTTTGCAGAGGCGTTGCCTGTGCCCTGAACCTTGACGGGCACCAAGCCGCTGCTGTCCGCTGGACACACATACAGCTAAAGGGTTCCATGGAGCATAGAGCGAGTGCTCCCTGCTCCGCAGAGTAACCCGGTGAGCCGGCAAAGGCATTGTGAGTATGTTATCACGCTGGTGGGTATGAGTCACTCGCTGTGCCGCGAAGAAGACGGTTCTTCAGCTTTTTCTTTTATGTATGCCATATTAACTACCTATACTGGGGCCATATATTAACTATATATACTGGGACCATATATTAACTACCTATACTGGGGCCTAATTTCTACAGTGTGGCGATTTTAAACGAAAAAATTGAAATCTCCCCGTTTTTTTCCCAACATCTGGTTCCATAATGAAGGATTATTTTCCTTAAAATTGTTAATAATCGCCATTGCGGATTCCAATCGCACCACTTTCGGTGCTTCCTGAAATTTTGGTGGCCAGCCAGTCAGCACAGAGTACAGGGGGGTGGGGGTTGAAGAACGTCACAGTGGTGTGTGTAGGGATCACATTAGCTGCTGAAATCACATGACCTGTTTTATCTATGCACTGCACTTCCCATCGGTGCCATTCGATCTATCAAAACAAAAATGGTAGCTGTCTCTCTGTCGCTTTTTTAAAAGTAGTAGAAATGCTCTGAATTTCATAGCTGGGGGAGGGGCTGGTTTGAGGGGGGAGATCCCGATCAGAAAAAATTTCTTTTCAAACCATGTGACATACACCAATTTTTAAAATTTAAGTTTTCCCCCAAAACCGCACAGGGGCTTTAGTTATGGGTGTCCCTTTGTTGGGGGGCACTCTGCTTTTCTATTACTCATATTTTCATCTCAAACCAGGGTTAAATAGCCCCAATTTTATTTCTCGTTGCTAGAGCCACCATGGAGACAGCTTTGCATCTGTTTTCCTTTTAAATGTCAGGGTGGAAAAACATCAGCAAGTTGACGCATTAAGTACCAAGAGCCATAGCAGCAAGGCTTTGGCGAAGTCTAAGGGGTCCCTCTGGCAATCCTTATTTACCAATTCACCAACGCACGAAATGCAGGGCACAAATACAACACACAGAGACCGGCTTAAGATCAGGGTTTGCACGATTATTTTGTCTCAACCCGGGGTTTTTGGACATGTTCCAGCCCCAATTGACTTCTGAGTATCCAAAGGGATGAATGGCCCGGCTTGCTCCCCACCCCCATCAGGTTTTATCCTCCCACAGCCATTGTAATCTCTGAGCGGACCTTCAGCATAGCGGGGATGAGTGAAAATAGACAAACGTACCAGCTTTCCACAGGAAAAGTGGATCGTTTGCTTTTATCAAGAGAATCAGGTGTGGATCTTGATGATGTTTTGCCTACCGAGGGCAACGAATGTTGTCTTTTAATTTTGTTTTTAAAATGCTCATTTCTTTTTTTAAAAGGGTTTATTTTTGAAGACATTTAGGTTTTATCAACATCACTTTCCTTTTAACATTTAAAGAAAGCCCTGCATACTACATAATATACTGTTTGGCCGTAATTTTTTCCAACCGTTGCACAGAATTACAATATTGATCATTTCCCGATGCTCAAATTGCAAGCTACAGTTTAAACATCAGTTTTAAGCTTAACTGAAATGATTCGTTCCCATTTAAACCCATTCACCCCATCCCTTCATTTTATTAAGAACGCTGAACACCGAAACAATCTTGTTTTCCGACGCCCGCCCCCCCCCCCTCCCACCCCCCATGCAAAAAATTTAAGAAAGACTCAACCGCCTGTGAGCGATCCAGGGCTCCATATACCCAAAAAAATTTGTCCGGGTACTCCCTCGCCTCAAAGGTGACCTATACATAGCTAGGTCTCCATTCACAACTGCTTCCAGTGCCTCAGAGACGGACACCCGGAGGCTTCCAGTTTGTATATAGTTTTGGGCATAGAAACAGGCCCTCCTGAATAGTTGCGCTCAGGACGTCTGAACTTATCACCCCCCCGACCTAGTAGGCTAACCTCCGGAGCACACACCGCTGGCCCCAAGCTTCTCATAAAGAACTCTAAACCCTAGACCAAAATGTTCTACCCCTCGGGCACATCCATACCATATGGTATGGGGACCTCTCGCATTTTTACATCTGGGCACATGGGGCTTGCCTTTCCCCATCAGGGCCAATGGGAGGTGTGTAATATCCCCCTGTGTAACCATTTATCTGTATCAATTGATCCCTAGCACTAATTATGTGGATCCATGAAGCGCCAGCTCTTCCAAATGATGAGGCTCCAACTCTGAAATGTCCCCAACCACTTTCAAAGGCCCTTTTTTTAATAGGGACGGCTGACATTGCTTTATGGCTTTATAAAAATTTCCCCCTTATCCACACCACCTTGCCTGGCAAAAGGGTTTTTTGTCCCCCAGCCAGGCTACAGATGAGGGCCCCCTATTAGTTTTTAATCTATACGGGTGGAACATATAACCTTAATACCAACCTACCTTCTGAGAGGGGGTCTATAAGCCTACCTAATTGGGGCTTATACAGGAACGATAGGTGACTCCCCATCCCCCACAGCGATTTGGTTTTTTTCTGTCATCCCCCGTAGGAAGGGTGGTAAATTATGTTCGGGAAAAGTGAGGATTCTAAAATTTTTGTGTGGTAAATTTAAAGACGAGTTCGGGGCCGGGAGAAGTCATCAGGGGGTCTGCGCTGGATGAAGAAGAAAAGGAAAGTGAACGATCGATAGAAAAAATTCTCTTGTGAGTCATAAAGTAACTTCAGTGTAAGCTTATTTTTTCTGCAGAGCCTAATACAACTAGTAGTCCCACTATCGGGTCATTTAAGGGCATTAATATACGTCTTAAAGCCTGTGTACAGTGATAATCACATGTGGGGGTTGCATTTGGTCAGGGTCTGGCAGTATTTTTTATCCTTAATAGTAATTTTTTTGGGTTTTGGTTTTGTGGGGTTTTTTTTAGTAACAATCATTCGTCTGGATTTTGCTCCATTTTTTGGTGATGTTATTTATAAGGATTACATTCTTGTAGGTGAGCCCTTTTGAAAAAGTAAATTTGTCAGCGCTGATTTTATTTGGTTTAGTGTGGGCCCCGGATCTATGTGGAATTTTGCAGAAAAAATTTGTGACGGAACGAAGTTTTTTCTCTTGAAAAAACTCTGCCACGTTCCCCCAAAGAGGTGGAAAAAATGCCGTGTGAACCTAGCCCAAGAGCAAAACAAACAAAGGGCCGGGCCCCGGTGTTTTGAGGGCCCACAAAACCCTTTGGGTGTTTCTATGTAGATTATCTACATAAGTGACCAGTACTCCTTTCCGGGTAGAGGTTATGCTCCGACAAAAAAAAATTATTAAGCAACAAAAAAATTTCAGTCCCCTAATTTTTGAAAATATCAGTACATGTGTGGGGGTGTGACCGGGGTGTGACCGGGATGTGACCGGCATGTGAGGTTTTGCCGGGGTGTGCAGGATTGATGGGTGTACGGGTTTTTATGGCATGTGAGGGATAGATGGGGGATGTACAGGATGTGACTGTCGTGTGCGGGATTTTTCTGGTGTTATATTTTTTGCATTTTTTGAGAACACAAAAAATTTTTTATTTTTTTTTTTAAGGATTGGGGGGGGGGGGGGGCATTGAAAAGTTTGCTATGGGGACCTGTCATTTCCTGTAGAACACACCTCAGCAAGCTGGCGGGGGGGTGATAACCAAAACATATCCATCTTTCCCCTGAGAATTGGATGTTTCACATTTTCAAAATGAATCAAGTGTGGGTCTCTGACAATGTTTTTTTTCCCCAGTTGCTGATGTTACTGCTTAACAAGTGACAGAAAATACTGCCGTATTGGCACCCCCCGGCGGGGTGCAGCTAGTTGATTAGTTAGGGGGGGGATGGTCAGAAATTTTTGGAATCTACTAAAAATAGTTTTGGGATTTTTATTTTGCGGCTGCATCTTTTTCCCCCCTTTTTTTCTTGGTGCCCAAAGTTCATTTCTGCGGTTTTGAGTGTACAGCTATTACAGAAGACACCATTAACAAATCTGCTATACAAAGCAATCGCTTTCAAATACCCCTTGCTTGCTGCAAATTTTTTGAGTGTCCAAGAGGTCCCTTTTTGCGGTTTGGGATCATGTATTTTAGAAACAAAATTTAAAAAATGTCCTATTGAAAAAAATCTTATTTCAAATCCTAATTTCATCTTTAAAATTTTGAGTCTCAAAAAAAGTCCTTTTTTGCTGGCTTGGGGTCATACTACTGTTTGGCCCCCTTAGAAATGTCACATAGAAAAAATCTATTTCTGTTTCTACCCAAACAGTTTTGGGTTTCATCTGCCTATGAATTTCCCAGTACCTTTTGGGGTATCCAAATACCTCTAGCAACTCCGGGGGCCCCCTCCTGTACGGTTTAAGCGGGGGGCAAAGTCTTGCATTTCGGTTGAGTCCCTGCGGCGTATGTGTTAATTGGCCCCAAATTCTCTGCAGGGCATTCACTAGGTCCCCCGTGTGGTTCCGGGATCGTGACATTTTGACCCGAGGGGGAGATCTTGTGTGGGAGCCCAGATGAGGGAGATTATCAGTGATCTTGTATGTCTTCCTTTTTTCTAATTTATTGCTCCCAACAGTGATCCTTCACCCAAGCCGGTTGCCTGTTGCATATCCAGTCTTCCCAGCCTAGTGCAGGCTACAGAATTTTGTTTACTGGTGTCCTTTGACAACACTTTGGTCTTCACCATAGTGGAGTTTGGAGTGGGACTGTTTTTGAGGTTGTGGCTAGTGTTGACGATGCGTTGGCTAGTCGAGAACGATGATAGTCAATAGTCGGCCGCATCATAAGGATTTTTCAATAGTGACATCTATTATGCGCGATGACCATTAAAGTCTCATATGGGAGAGCACCCTACACCATCATTACTCACCCAAACAAGGCTGGAGAAGCTGAAATAAACATCCGCGCGCGACAACGGATCAAATTGATACGTGCTACATCTAGGCAACACACTTAGGTTATAAGAAGTCACAGAAAAAAAGTCACAGACCCATTTTACTATCCCTGTGCTTGGTACCACAAGCCCTGACCCTTAAAACCTGCATCACCCACAAATTAAAAAGTTGCCAGAAGGCCAGTTATGAGTTGAACCATCATGTTTACTTGAACTGGACATTGAATATCCCTGTCCTGGTGAACGCAGCATGAGCCGCCAAACCTGCAGTGACCCCCACAATTAAAAAGTGCCGTGGAAAAATGGATCTTTCAACACCATTTGTAGTTGAACTGACATTGACTATACCTTTCCTGGCCACAGCATTAGCCCAAACCCTGCATGACCCCACATATAAAAAGTGGCCGAAAAAGATCTTTCAACACCATTTTTAGTTACACTGGACATTGACTATACCTGTCCTGTGCGCACAGCATAGAGCCGCCAAACCTGCATGACCCCCAACATTTAAAAAGTGCTGGAAAAAGGAGTCTTTCCAAACCACCATTTTAGTTTCACTGGGACATTGACATACCTGTCCTTTGGCCAAAGCATGAGCCCCAACCTGCATGACCCCCACAATTAAAAAGTGGCGTAGAAAAGGATTCTTTCAACCACCATTTTAGTGTCGCTGACATTGACAAAACCTGGCCTGGTCCACAGCATTAGCCCCGAAACCTGCAATTGACCCCCACATTTAAAAGTGCCGGAAAAAGGAGTCTTTTCAAACCACCATTTTAGTTTCACTGGACATTGACTATACCTGTCCTGGGCCACAGCATGAGCCCCAAAACCTGCATGAACCCCCCATTTAAAAAGTGCCGGAAAACAGGAGTCTTTGCAACCACCATTTAGTTTCACTGGACATTGACTATACCTGTCCTGGCCACACAATGGAGCCCAAACCGCATGACCCCCACATTTAAAAAGTGCCGGAAAAAGGAGTTCTTTCAACCACCATTTATTGAACTGGAACATTGACTATTACCTTCGCTGGCCCACATCATGAGCCCCAAACCTGCATGACCCCCACATTTAAAAAGTGCCGGAAAAAAGGAGTCTTTCAACCACCATTTTAGTTTCACTGGACATTGACTATACCTGTCCTGGGCCACATCATGAGCCCCAAACCTTCATGACCCCCACATTTACAAAGTTGCAGTAAAAAGGAGCTTCAACCACCATTTTAGTTGAACTGGACATTGACTATACCGTCCTGGCCACAGCATGAAGCCCCAAACCTGAATGACCCCACATTTAAAATGTGCCGAAAAAGGAGTCTTTCAACCCACCATTTTAAGTTTCACTGGACATTGACTATACCTGTCCCTTTGCCACAGCTTAGCCCCAAACTGCATGAACCCCCACATTTAAAAATTTCCGGTAAAAAGGAGTCTTTCAACCACCATTTTTAGTTCACTGGACATAAACTATACATGTCATGGGCCACAGCATGATCCCCAACCTGCAACCCCGCACATTTAAAAAGTGCCGGAAAAAGGAGTCCCTTTTCAACCACCATTTTAGTTGAACTGGACAGTTGACTATACCTGTCCTGGCCACAGCATGTCCCAGGGCCGGAGTTACAGTGGTGCGTTGAAAGCCCAGGCTGGGCGTCCGTCATCTATTTAACACGCAGGTTAAAAATCCCAGAATAACGCAGCAACGAAAAACTGTCTTGCTGAAGCAGAGTGCCGGAACGGAAGTGGTGAGAAACTCCATCCTTCCTCTGTACACAGTCCAATACCTGGTAGCGCTTGCCCCTCCGTGATGAGTTTGGACCAATTGAGCTTCACTTGGAAAACTGGTGGTATAAACACTCCTGTTACACCCAGGAGCCCTCTATGCTGGCATTCTTTTTCTCATTTTACTCAACTTGCTGGTAGGAAATGGACCTCGTACTTTGTTCTCTGCCGTGCTCCATTATACCAAGTCCTCTGAATAACCTACAACTGGTTAATTTTCCTGTAGCCTCCCTTGTACAATCCACATATGAATTATTTTGTGAACAGCTATTTTGTACATGCAGAGTTTTTTAGTACTTTAAATTCTAGAAAACACATATTTTAAAATAGGATTGAATCCCACCATGTCATTTGTTTCTCTTTTTTTCATTGTATTAAATGGGTTGTCTCAATACAGGGATTGATAGCTATGTTAAAGATCTTGCAAAAACAAGTCATTTTGCAATATGTGTCCATTAACAGTGTCCTACCTATTCCTGTTTCTGACAGCACCATCACCCTTGAGCCACTCTTGACAATTGTGAAGAACAAATGTCTGTTAGAAACAACATTTTTTAGAATAGGACCTGTAGTATAGCTGCATGTCACAGCAAAATGCCCAAATTAAAGCATGACCTTGAGCCACTTTGGTCAATTTTGAAGAACAAAATTCTGTTAGAAACAACATTTTAGAATAGGACCTGTAGTATAGCTGCATGTCACAGCAAAATGCCCCCAAAAATTCAAAGCATGAACCTTGAGCCACTTTGGTCAATTGTGAAGAACAAATGTCTGTTAGAAACAACATTTTTTTATAATAGGACCTGTAGTATTGCTGCATTTCAAAGCAGCATGACCCAAAAAATTATAAAAATGACTTCTCAGCCACTGTTAAAAATTGTGAGGGAAATGCTTAGAGCAATTTTTAATAGGACCTATTGCTGTTAAGACATGACCAAAATTATAAATGATTCTAGCACTATTAACAATTTGAGGGAGAAAGCCATTAGAAGCAATTTCTGTTCCAAAGGACCATATTATAACTGTATCTCACAGCAACATGACCCCAAAAAATTATAAATATGACTTCTCAGCCACTATTAAAAATTGTGAGGGAGAAATGCCACTTAGAAGTCACATTTCTGTTCCAAAGGACCATGATTATTGCTGTATCTCACAGCAACATGACCTCAAAACCATTGACAATGCGAAAACTTCTTAAGATAAAGTGAGTAAATGGAATACGGTGTTGTCATGAAACCTTGCTGTCTTTTACAGTCTCCTCACAGCAAAACCAGCAAAATGAACTGTTGGGAAAAGAGAATAAAAATTGCAGTAAGAAATGATCATTTTAAAAAAAAGTTTTCAAGAGGACCATTTCTGTTTGAAAAGGAATGTGAAGTAGACTGGCAACTAATCGGTGACCTCGGCAATTGGGGCCACAACATCATCAGAGATCCATGCCTGATTCATCTTGATGAAAGTCAAACGATCCACATTATCTGTGGAAAGCCGGATGCGTTTGTCTGTAATGACTCCTCCAGCTGTGCTGAAGTTCCGCTCAGATATGACGCTGGCTGCTGGGCAGGACAACACCTCTATGGCGTGACGAGCCAGCTCGGGCCATTCGTCCATTTTGGATACCCAGAAGTCTATTGGGTCCGGAACACATGCAAAAACATCGGTGTTGAGACGCAGATAGTCGTGCACCATGATCTTAAGCTGATCTCTGTGTGTTGGATGTGTGCCCTGCATTGCATGCGTTGGTGAGGTGGTAAACAAAGATTGCCAGAGGTCACCCATTAGGCTTCTGCCACCTTGCCTGCTGCTGCCGCTACGCCTACTTGGCACTCTACTGCTGTCACGTCGCTGATGTTGTTCCACCGTGACATTTGGGGAACGTGAAGCAGACGCAACAGATGTCTCCAGTTGATCAATCAGCAAGGTCTCCATTTCCTGCATTTTACTCTCTATTTGGGTGGGTGGAAGGAAAGTGCTGATTTTTGTTTTGTACCGGGGATCCAGGAGGGTGGCCACCCAGTAACTGTTGTTCATTTTGATGGCCTTAATGCGAGGATCATGTTGGAGGAAATGGAGCATCCAAGCACTCATGTGAGAGATGGAGCCTTGATTTCCCAAGCCTCTGGGTCGAGGGGCACTAGCAAACTGATCTTCCTCATCTTCCTCCTCCGCCTCAAATTCGCGCCAACCTCTTTCCAAGGCAGGTACGTCGGTAACATCGGTGTCTAGGAATACCTCCTCCTCCTCCTCCGCCTCCGGCACAGCTTCAACACAGGCCCTGACTTGCCCTGAGATGATGCCCCCTGATACTGATGCGCCACCTTGCACTACTCAGGACACCGAAACCACGCTAAATTGAAGACCGATGAAATTGTGAAACTGTCGGGCCTTGTGGGATTTGGACGGAGAGAAAGGCTCCGTGTCCGCACTGAGTCCGTCTCCCTCCTCCGTCGCTGTGCGGGACCTGTTTTGTTTCGAGTGTCCAACGATCGTTCTTTTCACCACAATGCCTCATAGCTGACAAGGGCATTTGTCCGTAACTGACCATTTTGGTGCTTCTTCAAAACTGGCAAGATGGTGTGCAGAGCTTCTGTTCACCTCCCCCACTCTCGGTGGTGTCACCCCCCGAGGTCCGTACCGCAGCATTAACAGCCATGTGTCACTTCGTAGTGCGTAATGGCATTGCGCTGCTGCACAAAAATCGCTGGAGCATGTGGATGGTGGAATATCCAGTGTGTTGCCAACGTCAACAATGAGACGGTTGACGGGGAGGCCGAGCTGACGCTGCAACGCCGCCAGCGGGCGAAAGCAGGGTAGCGAACGCGGGAAGTGCGAACTCAGACCATCGAGCCTCTTCAGCAGGCAGTCCATACCGGGTAGCTCTTTAAAATTCTGGACGACAAGTTCATGACATGTGCCAGGCAAGGATGTGCTCCAGCCTACCGATCTTAGGGCGGCCAGCAGATATCACCCGTTATCGACACCACCTTGCCTGGAACAAAGGTTCTTGTCACCCAGCCAGCGCCCGGTCTCGTGCTTAGAGCCGTCCACAGCTCCAGACCTGTGTGCTGGACGGTCCTCCAAGACAGATTAATTTCAACACTGCCTTGTGGCTCTGTGGCACTGTATGCCACCAGAGAACCTTGGGGAAAGAGCCCGCACCATCCCCTGCGTTTTGAGACGTGCCCGAGCCCTGAGGAGCCACCGACACCCCCATAGACATCCACCCAGCTCACCAGTGAGCTGTCACGAGATAAATAGCAGCCTTGGACCATGCTTACTAGTCCATGAGTCGTGGTGAGATGGACTTTTCCGGACACAGATGCAGCAACGCGCTGAAATTTTAGATGACACGTGGCTGGCCAGGGCAGGGACGGCTTTTCTGGCAAAGAATTGCCTGCTCTGCGGCATCAGGTATTGGGGGCAGTGAGGGCAGTGAAGTGGCGGAACCCTCTGGTCCAACCAGACTGGGGGGGAGGGGGAAAAGGCAACATTTCCAAGGCCAAAAAAAAGCCTGGCAAAGCCGACATTCAGGCTTTTGGCCTTGGGATGGTTTGTGTTAAAGTGTTTCTTCTGCTCCCAAACCTGGAAGACAGAAGGCTGGCTGCTAGACTGGCCGCTGTACGGCGTGCAGGTCGTCAAACTGGCGGAAGAGAAGGTGTAGGATGGTCCTGGTGGTGCCTGGTGGTACTCGGCGACGGTGAGGCAGAAGCGGAGGCTGACCCTGATATGACTCTGAGAGACATGGGCAGCTGAGAACGCTTGGTGGTGGCGGGGAAAAGGAGGAGTCCGGAGACATAGGGTGTGACGGGGGTTGGGGCCCGGCTGGGTCGGGCCTTTTTTGGCCAGGGTTTTCCCCTCCATTTAAACTCATGAATTCGCGCATGTGATAACATTTTTGTGGGGTTCCCACTTAAAGGGTTCTTGCCTCTACTTATGGTTTGGGAAAAGGGGCATATGACATCGCGGGGGAACGAGGTTGCTCAAAAAAGGGCCCCGGTTGAGAGGTCCTGGCCCTTTTTTTGAGGGCGAAAAGCGGGGGAGGGGGTTTTGCGCTGACCGTGGCTGGCGGTAATCACGGAGTCGGCCCCCGCCGTCCCCTTTTTGTGGCGGCCCCCGTTTACACTACCCCATCTCTTCCCCCTCTCCACTGATGAAGCGCTCGAAAGCAAATTCTCGGAAAAAACAGGAGGATCCGCAATGTCGTCATCTCTATCATCAACACAGGTGATTGGCGCCTGACTTTCTGATCCAGAAGCTGCGGGCTACGAAGGGCACTAAGGCGTTGCCGACCGCCCGGGGGTTTTGCCGTTGCCGGGTTTTCCTTCACCTCCCTATGGCATCAGAAACGGGGCTAGAGAGAAAATCACCCTCTTGATTTTTAACATCCCTTTCTGCCCCCAACCCGCTTTTTGTCGCAAAGGGGTCCGCAGAAAAGGGATTACCACAGGGGTGGGACCGATTTGAATTTGGGTGCTTTGTTGAACTTGCGTAGTGATGATGACATGTGGGCCGTGACTGGAGGACGGGAGGTAAGACTGCTTTGGGGTTTGCATTAACCAGGGAAAGGCGTTTGGCGACGTGTTCGTTTCTTGATTACAGGGCCCCTGACCCACGATGACAGCCTGAGGGTCCGCAACTGAATCCTTGGCATGGTTTTGGCAGCATGGAAGGAGCCCCTTCCTCAAACCTCTACCTCCATTGTCCCCCCCTCTTTGCTCTCTTCCCACCGCTTTTCGCCCCATGTTCGAATAAAAAATTGAGAAGGTTGGAATGTTTTGGAAATTTCCTTATTAAAAAACGGCAAATCACAGCTATTCTCAAACCCCTCTAATCAAAACAAATTTCGGATTAAATTTTAACTGAAAGGGTCTACAAAAATCGGGACGGGGCCCAAAGTCCAAAAAACACTACTTTTTATTTTTTGGGTATAAAAAACGGTTTTTTTTGCCCCTTTCAATTCACCTGTGGTGAATATAAAAATGCTTTTTAAAAAGATTTACGTAGATTGCGTAAATGAACATGCTGGGTGCGCAAAAGAAAAAAAACACGTAACTGTTATTTTTTTGATATAAAAAGGGTTTTTTTTGCACCTTTTCAATTCCCCTTGGTGAATATAAAATTTGCTTTTTTTAATATTTATGTAATGCTGCGTCATAACAGTGCGGGTGTGCAAAAGCAAAAAACACTAATTTATTTTTTTTGATATAAAAAACGTATTTTTGCCCTTTCAATTCACCTGGGGTAATATAGAATTGCTGTTTTAAGATTTACGTAGATCTGCGTCAATGAACAGTGCTGGGGCGAAAAAAGTCAAAAAACACTAACTGTGATTTTTCGTACGATACCTTTTTTTGGGCAACAAACCCCTGTGCTGACTAAAAGATTGGGATTGTAATTTAATGCAGGTGTTTTCAACATCACAGGTGTAAGGGGAAAAATTGAACCTAACGAAATGTATACTGAAATAAAAGGAGTTTTTTCAGCTAACAAAGAGACCTGCAGTTACCCCGAAATGATTTTTTCCAATATAAGTTTAGGTGCCCCAAACCAGGAAAATTTCTAGCAAACTGTTAATAATAAAATATTTCCCACCATGTCTAAACTAAATCTTGTGAACTTTTTCCCGGGTTTTTTTTAGTTTGGCTTGTCTGTGTTCGCCTGCCCCCCCCCCCCCCCCCCCCCCGGCCCCCGCCGGAATTTTCATGGTTAAAGCGCTTTTTAAAATTTTCAGCTAACTACATAAAAAATTCAATCTCTAATCTAACTAAAGGAAGGTCACAGCTAATAGAGGTTTCTCTGTGCAGAAATAACTAATTCGCTGACTGTTTGGCCAAGCAGAGCGCAGGGCCTATCCCATGAGACGCGAGAGACACGAGGTGAAACAGGAAACCGTTTTATTAAAACGGTCTGTATTTTTCCAGCCAAAACGCAAACCCATACACAAAACCCTTATGACGTCGACACACATCCACCCTGCTCTATTTTGTAATCCAAAATTTTCTGTCCCCAAAAAAACGGAAGCGCCGAAAAAGGCGCAATCTTAAAAGATGGCAAATTTTTTAAAATTAATTTACGCATGATCTGGAAATTTCGATCACATAAAAAAATTGCCGATTTCAACTTTTTAGAAAAAAAACGCTCAACACTATAAAAGGGTTAAATGGTGAGGGTTTGAAATCAGGGTTTTTAAAAAATGTGTATAGAGGTTAAGAGTTTAATAATAAAAAAGTTACATTTAGTGTTTTTTTAAATTTAAAATGTAGATTTAATTTTTCCCGTGGCAAAAAAATAAATATGTGATCAAAAGTCACTCTTTTTTTTCCTTTTGAGTTCCCAATTTTTTTGGGACTATTTGATTTTTCCATTGGGGACCTAGGGATTTGCCCGGGGGGCCCCCCAAGTTTGGGCCCCCAAATGGTGTTATATGTCCCCCGGAAACAAAACATACCCTGGATCCCTTGGTTGGCTTTGCTTATTTAACAGTTTGTGTGTTTTTACGACGTGCAAAAAGTTAAAAAAAACTTGGTGGAGAAGGGAGCCAAAGGCTCCCTGCCCTAACAAATAGTCTTGTAAGCTGCCGGTGTCAAGACATAAGTGGCATGATAACATGGGTGTGCTTTGGGGGAGCTTGAGGCATGGCCAAGTGTGATGTCATATACTTCAAATCACAAAAAATGGAGTGTAGCTCACCAGTCAAGATGTTTCCTTGCACCTGTGTTTGTAACTTCAGCTTCCAATGCAGTTGCTCAGCTGTGGACCACACGTAATCCCGGCTCCCGGCACTAAGCAGTGATCAAGGGCTAAGAAGTTTAGCCTGAAACGCGTGGGTTTTATTGTACTTATGTACCATCTGCACTAATGTATTTGAAATAAATTACTACCTATGCTGAAGAGGACCGCTGGATCCATTTCTTTCAATTTTGAAGTTGTACTGTGTGATGTCATATATTTGGGCAGGGCCCACTGCAGTGTTATGCCCAGGGGCCCATAAGTCTGTTAAGACAGCTCTGAGCCGCCCAGTCATAGGTCTCATCCAGCCATGCCTCAGTTATCTCCAAAATGTCATATTTTACTTCATCAATAAAGAATTCTAATTCATTTATTTTGTTGCTGAGACTCCTGGCATTGGTCAGCATGCAAATTTAGAGATTTCTTTTGGTTTTCATTCTTTTAATCCTGTCCTTATTAAGTATTGCTACACTCCCTCCCTCCTTTCTACCCCCTAATTTATTACTAATTCCCAACTCTCTATCTACAGTATTTTGCACACTATATTTGTAGTTGCCCGCCCCCCAGTACCTAGTTTAAATAATCCTCCAACTTCCTGGCCATTTTGTCCCCCAATACAGCTGCACTCTCCCAATTTAGGTGTAACCCATCCCTAGCAGAGAGTCTGTAGCCAAGAAAGAAATCAGCAGTTCTCCAAAAACCCAACACCAATTATTGAACCACTACATCAATTTTTGAGCCAACCTTTGAATATACCTACTTACATACTGAGGGGCCATATATAACTACCAACTGAATTGGGGAACAACAGATATTGAACAACAGCTTGAGGGTCCATACTGCTGTGTGAGATGTGTGCACACTGCACATTTAGAAGCCGGGATCCTGGATCTAAATGAGCAAGTGGCAACACTGAGATCCATTGCCAACTTGGAAGCGATTTTGCTGATCACTGAGCAATCACTCGCAGGTGTAGAGGCTGGGGAGGATGACAGCATTGAGGTGCAGGGGCATGAGGCAGCTAGCTGGGTAACAGTTAGAAAGAAGGGTAGAGGCAAAAGTGTCAAGGAGGCTTGTCCTGATCTGACACACCCCAACAAATTTGCAAGATTGGCAGATGAGGGGATGTCAGCTCAGAAATAGCACTGCTGCAGCAAGATACTACTCCTATCTGCTCCGGTAAGGTGGGAAATAGGAGTGCAGGTCAGGCTAGACAGGAGCTTGTAGTTGGGGACTCCATTATTAGTGGAACAGACAGGGCAATCTGCCACAAAAACCAAGATCGTTGAACAGTATATTGTTTACCTGGGGCCCGAGTTCAACATATCGCGGATCGGGTTGACAGATTACTGGGTGGGGATGGTGAGAATCCAGTCATGGTCCACATTGGCACCGATGACAAAGTTAGAGGTAGGTGGAGTGTCCTTAAAAACGATTTCAGGTAATTAGGTCAAAAGCTCAAGGCAAGGACCTCCAAGGTAATATTTTCAGAAATACAGATATAGCAGAACTAAAAAGAACAGATAATGTACTGTGATATGACGGAACAGAGTGTTATTTTTACTTTCTCAGTGCTTTTCAATGGCCTTTGTTTACAGATGAGAGCAGATAACACAAAAAGCTGTGATGTCACGGTCAAGCTAGACTCTGCTACATTTGTACTATGGGCCATACCAGAGAGGCAGGTGAATAAGTGGCTGAAAAATTGGTGTAGGAAAGAGGGATTTGGGTTTTTTGGAGAACTGGGCTGACGTCTGTCTTGGCTATAAACTCTATGCATCTGCACCTAAATAGGGAGGGTGCAGCTGCATTGGGGGAAAAAATAGCAAGGAAGTTGGAGGAATATTTAAACTAGGGACTGGTGGTAAGGTAACTACAAAGATAGCGTGCAAGATAGTGAAGATAGAGAGCTGAGAATTAGGAATAAATCAGGGGGTGGAGTGGAGGGAGGGGATTTAGCAATAGTTAAAAAGAACAGGGAGAAAGGAATAAAAACTGAAAAATCTCTAAATTGCATGCTTACCAATGCCAGGAGTATAACCAACGAAGTAAATGAACTAGAATTACTAATAGCTGAAGAAAAATATGACATAGTGGGGATAACTGAGAAATGGCTGGACGAGAGCTACGACTGAGCGGTTAACTTACAGGGTTACAGTTTATTTAGAAGAAATTATAAACACCGGAAGGGGGGAGGTTCATGGCACTATGTAAAATCCTGTCTGAAGCCAACACTGCGGAAGATATAGAAAGGGAAAAGAACATGTTCAATCATTATGGGTAGATACACATAACAATAAAATAATTCTAAGGGGGGCTGCTATAGGCCCCAAATATAACAAACCCAAGAAGATGTACTCCTCAGGCAAAAGATGAGCGGCTAATCAAATGAGGTTTTTATATGGGCGACTTTAATACCCAGACAAAATTGAGGAAACTGAAACCGTAGCTCTCATAAGGAAACAGGTGTTTGTCAAAAACTAAATATAATTTACCTTTCCAAAGGGCAGGGAAAGTCTGATTTAAAGGCCTTCTAGACTTAATATTTTCTATAGACCTGGCAGAGTAACAAGATTATTTGGGGGACCTAGGAAATAGTGACTATAATTATAATTTCATTTATTCGTCAAGAGTTTTTTTGTTGAGGGGCCCAAAAACACTGAATTTAGGAGGGGAATTTTACCTTCCTTTTGAAGGCCCTAAACCGTATTGACTGGGACAAGGTGTTTAAAAATAGCAGAATAAATAATAAATGGGGAGATCTTTAAAAACATCCTAGGCGCCCACTGTGAGAGGTACATAGCTTATGGTAATAAAATAATTAGAAACAGACAAAACCCAATGTGGATCAACAGATGTAAAGGAGGCAATAAAAAACAAAAAGAAAGCGTTTCACCTACTAAAACAGGAGCGTAGTGAAGAGGCACTAAAAAGCTACAAGGAAAAAAATAAAATATGCAGAGCAATGATAAAGGCAGTAAAGTTGGAGACAGAAAGACATATTGCCATAGAAAGTAAAACTAACCCCAAAATATTTTTTAACTATATAAATAGTAAAAAGATTTAAAAAAAAAACTGTTGGCTCTTTGAAAAGTACTGAGGGAGATATTGTGGAGGGCGATGAGAAAAAAGCTATTGAACAATTTTTTCTCCACTGTATTTACTGAGGGGGAGGACCTTCCTGTTGATGAGCAGAGGGATGAGGTAAACTCTAACTTTAATGTTTCTTGTCTAACCCAGGAAGAAGTGCAGCTCCCTCTTAAGAAGATTAAAATAGACAAATCAACAGGTCCTGATGGTATACACCCCCATGTCTTAAGGGAGTCAAGTAATGTCATAGATAGGCCCCTATTCTTAATATTTATAGACTGTATAATAACGGGTTATGTCCCAAAGGATTGGCGCATAGCAAATGAGGTGCCAATATTCAAAAAGGGGTCAAAAAGTGATCCTGGAAACTATAGGCCGGTCAGTTTAACCTCTGTTGTGGGTATAATGTTTGAAGGTTTTCTTAGAGATGCTATCCTGGACTATCTCACTGAAAATAAATGTATAGTGCCGGTCCAGCATGGGTTTATAAAGGATCGGTCCTGTCAAACTAATCTCATCAGCTTCTATGAGAAAGTTAGTTCTAGACTGAGTCATTGAATGTCATATATTTAGATTTTTCTAAAGCATTTGATACTGTGCCACATAAAAGGTTGGTAAGTAAAATGAGAATGCTTGGACTGGGAGAAAATGTGTGCAAGTGGGTAAGCAACTGGCACAGTGATAGAAAACAAAGAGTGGTAATTAATGGTACATACTCAGACTGGATCCCTGTTACTAGTGGGGTACCACTTTGTTTAGTATTGGGCCCTATCCTCTTTAATATTTTCATTAATGATCTTACACATGGATTGCATAGTAGATATCAATCTTTGCAGATGATACTAAGCTCTGTAAAGGAATCCACACAATAGAGGATAATGTGTTATTACAAAGGGATCTGGATAAGTTGGAGGCCTGGGCAGAGAAACGGCAGATGATGTTTAACACTGATAAATGCAAGATTATGCACATGGCGAGGAAAAATCCAATACATGATTACATGTTAAACGGAAAAACACTAGGTAAAAGTGACATGGAGAAGGACGTGGGAATCCTGGTGGACAGTAAACTAAACTATAGCAGCCAGTGTCAGGCAGCAGCTGCCAAGGCAAATAGGATTATGAGGTGTAATAAAAGAGGCATAGATGTACATGATGAGAACATTATTCTCCCATTATACAAGTCACTGATTAGACCGCACATGGAATATTGTGTACCGTTTTGGGCAGCAGTGCACAGGAAAGACATTGTAGAGTTTGAACAGGTACAAACGAGGGCAACAAAAATAATAAAAGGACTGGGTGGACTGCAATAACCAGAAAGATTAGCAAGATTAGGGTTATTTAGTTTAGGAAAAAGACGGTTTTGGGGTGGAGGGGACATAATAAATATGTTTAAATATAATAAAGGTCAATATGGAGATCTCTCTCAAGATTTATTTATATCCAGGACTGTATCTAGAACAAGGGGGCATCCTCTACGTCTTGAGGAAAGAAAGTTTCAACATAAACATAGAAATGGATTCTTTACTGTACGAGCAGTGAGACTGTTGAACTCTCTGCCAGAGGAAATTGTCATGGTCAATAACAGAATTCACAAAGGGTTTGGATGCATTTCTGGAGCATAATAATGTAACAAGTTATAGTGACTAGGACTCTGGAGGAGGGTTGCTGATTCAGGGGTTTATTCTGATTGCCAGATTGGAGTCGGTAAATAATTTTTTTCCATAAAATGAGGACAATTGGCTTCTACCTATTGGGGTTTTTTGCCTTCCTCTGGATCATCACTTTAGCAAAATAGGCTGAAATGGATGGACATATGTCTTTTTTCAGTCTTACAAACTATGTAACTATGTAACATACCTACCAACCTACTAGGGAGACCGATATACTCTACCGACCTCTCTACTGTGGGGGACTATATAAACTAAATTCTAAAGTTAGTCTACATCAACACATATATTTCAGTGACCTAAGAACTTAGACTAAAACTTAACTTTTAATATGTTCAATAAAATTAAATAAATCCCAAAACAGGTCAAAAAAATATATAACACAATAGAAAGCCAGCTATTCATTATCTTATTAGCTAGGCCACCGGTGTGGTTGGGAGTGTGGTTTTCACACCACTATATCGTTTTTTGATTAAATATATTTGTTCCCTACAATTGTATGTATCTTTAGCCCCCCTGAGGAACCACCATTTTGGTTGTGTGGAAATGCATCAGGCCAGTCACGGGTGCTTGGTCACACTTTTTTGGCTAATATATATAGTAGAGTACTTGTTATTATTACTCTATTAGATACTGACACAATGATTTTTTTCCATTTGGGTCTATTTCCGTTATACTGGCATATTTTTTTAGGGCATAGTAGGGACAGCCTCCATAGGGTGGGGTCGCCCGTTTCGGGGCGATTGCCCTACCAGCTAGATAGGACATGAATAGGAAATTGTATTATGTCTTTATAGTTATATACCCATAATGTATTAGTAATTCATATATTTTCTTTACCACTGTGGATTAGTCTTTTCATGGGACACAACCACATATCCATTTGAGAGACTTTGTCATGGAAGAACCTACGGTCTGTGATATGTTAGTAAAAAACATAAATTTGTGACGCATTGTGTTTGATCTTCAGACACATGTGTATGGCCTATTGTATTATGTATTTTTGAATTTATTTTAGGATTTATTTAATTTATTGAACATATTAAAAGTTTTGTTTTAGACTATATAAACTACCTGCAGTGGGTCATATATACCTGTCTACATACTGAGGTGGCCTATGTACCTACCTATCAAGGGTACCTATATACCTCCCTACTAGTGGGACTCATATACCTACCTACTAAGGGGCTATGTACCTACTGGGAGGGGGTCTATATATCTATCTAATCGGGGCCTATATAGGAATGATGGGTGACTCCTCATCCTCCACAGCCAACACCCCAGCTTTTCTATTATAGGAAAGAAAGTTGCTGGGAGGGTAGGGTGCTACCATGGCAGGAAAATATGTCATAATAATAGTCACATGTAGTGGTCACATTTGGTCATGATCTGGCAGTATTATTTGATCCTTAAAGTGGTTGTCTCACTATAAGGATTGCTTTTTATGTTAAATATCTTGCAAAAAAACAAGTCACTTTGCAATATATGTCCATTAACAGTGTTCTACCTATTCTGAGACATCCCCTCTTGTACGGGCTGCATCAGCTCCTCAGGTTGCTATAGTTATAGACCTGTTCAATCTCTCATGATAGGCTGATAGCACTGGTTGCTATAGCTACAAACCTGGCTTCTACTTCAGCCTAATGGAAGCCAGTAAACACACCCCTGAATTCAAACTGAAACCAAGAAAACAGGACGGAGGTAAGATGTGGGTGAGAACAACCTCTTTAAGTAATAATATTATTAGTCTTGGTATTGTAGGATTTTTTTTTTTTTTAAAGTAACAATGATATGTATGGTATATTTGCTCCATGTATAGATGTATTACATGGTAACTGTTATTTATAAGGTATTAAGCTATCATACATAGGTCAGCGCTTTTGAAAAAGCAAATTTTTCAGTGCTGATTTTCATTAAGCCACGTACTGCTGATGTGATGGTCAGGATCTATTTGGAATATGTATAAAATTATTGACAGGAATATGACTTAAGTTTTTTTTTTCGTTGTAAAAATACATGCCACAGTTCACGATGTGGCATACAAAATGTTGTATGAACCCACCCCTACGAAGCAAAGTGTTTGGGTCCCAGACATATTAGGACCCTAGCAATGCCCCTGCGTAGTCTGCAGAGAGCTGGGGTGCCAAAACCTTGAAATAAAAGGTGCAGGGGCTTAGAAATAATTTACATGTTTTAGGATTTCAATATATCTAAGCAGCAAAACTAAATGACAAGTACAGCAGGTACTGGAACTCAAAAATTGTGTTGCAGTACGGAATCTAGCAGCCTGACATCCAATTATACTAAAAACTCTAGTTTCTTCCAGTTTTCTTGTTATGTGACCTCTTGTGCTTGAGCACAGAAATCTGGTGTTTCAGTGTGATATGGTAGTGACATGTCAATGAGGCCATGGTTTAAACAAAATTTTGCTTCCAGGCTGCTGGTCAGGGGCATTGATCCACATTTCTAGAGAATAAGAATTACTGTAGAGCTCAATCAGTAGGCAAATATTGCTGGACTTCGTGCAGGGAACACCCATGTCACATCCCCAATTTATCTACTGCGGGGACCCTATTTACCTACCTATTGCAGGGCCTGTCTACTGTGGTAGGTCCTATATACCTACAGTGAAGAAAATAATTATTTGATCCCTTTCTGATTGTGTAAGTTTGCCCACTGACAAAGACATTAAGGGCGACATGTATGAATCTCGCCGGGTCGGGGCGCACCTTTCCGCCAGTTTCCCGGCGGAATCTGCGCCTGATTTATGTCGGGGCCGGTGCGCGCTCAAACATAGCATGTAAAGTCCGCCGCGCCTCGCCTGTGTGTTAGGCGCAGTGCGGGACTGTGGCGCAGTGCGGCGCTGCGCCTGAGGTTCGCAGCCGGAGGTAGTGTGGTCATACATGCGGGCAAAAGTCCGCCGCGCCTGGCTAGTGTGTGGGGCGCAGTGCAGGTACCGAGGCGCAGTGTGGCGCTGCGCCTAAGATTCACCGTCCGAGGCGGTGCGCTCGTACATGCGGGCAAAAGTTCCCTGCGCCTCGCCATGTGTGTGGGGGGACAGTGCGGGGACATGGGCGCCGTGCGGGGACTGCGCCGAAAAAACCGTTCCGATGCGAGACAGGCTGGAACAGCGAGAAATCATTCCAGATGTCGGTGCGGAGTATGAATCAAAAATCGCCTTTAGAAAGGCATTCAACATTCTCAGGAAAAGAGCTGAAACCTTAAAAAAAAAAAAAAAAAAAAAAATCACTTTCCAATATCCTAATTCAAAAATTAGGATATTGGAAATTGCCGGGAAATACAGTAATTCAAATTCAGAAAGCTATTCTGATTGGTTGGCATAAACCGGCCAATCAGAATAGGAGCGACAGTGAACCTTTTAAAACATATGGGGAAGTTTAGACCAATCAGAATCCACGGCGGGATAGTTCAAAATACAGTAAAAAATGCTAAAAAAGAGCTGATTGGTTAAGCTACGGGGACTTGGCCCCTAGCTCAGCCAATCAAATAAAAAGTTGACAGAGACCCATTAAAACCTGTGGAGAATTATTGACCAATCAGAATAGGAGCGCCCAGACCCATTCTAGTCATGGAGAAGTTTAGCCAATCAGAATCCACGGCGGGATAATTCAAAATACAGTAAAAGACAGAAAAGAGCTGATTGGCTGAGCTAGGGGGGCTTGGCTATCCCAGCCAATCAAAGCGAGCTACTTCTCCCATTTTTGTTAGGAGGATGGGCGTCTGAAATCTCGGTGCTCAGCCTTTGCGGCATGAAGTATTAATAAAAAAATAATTTTTTTTAAAAATGTAAAACATTATCAGATAAGAGCGAACCCTTCTTTACAAATTTAAAGCAGTTTAAAAAACACGAACAACGCGTTTGTCGCGAGACCGGCGATACATAGGGAATTGCAATAGAGGGGAAATTCGGGAAATACAGTAATTCAAATTGTTTAAGCTAAATTCTCATTGGTCGGCATAAACCAGCCAATCAGAATAGGAGCGACAATGTCCCTTATAACCTATGGAGGAGAATTGCCAATCAGAATAGGAGCGCAATGTCCCATTATATCCTATGGAGGAAAAAATTGACCATGGAATATGGGGTACGAAAAAAAAAAATCTTAAATCACTAAAATCATGTTTATTTCTTTATTTTTCGTAGCCAAGGATCAATAGTAGGGGTTGCAACGAAAATAAAGAAATAAACCATGATTTTATTGATTTAATGTTTTTTTTCGTTACCCCCCATATATATTTGTTTTTATACTATCGGTAAAAACTTCTGTAGTGTTATAATTTGATTTCGGCCATGTACAGTTTTATTTCAGATTGCATTAGAAAAACCCCTAGGAGCGTCGCTCGCTCTCCCATTGGTCCAAATAACGGCCCTCTTTTAACTTAGCCAATCACAGAGCGGGGTCAGAATTTCTTTTCCCCATAGAACTGTTTTGAGAAAGTGCTTGCGCTCTGATTGGCTATGCTGGCGGCCCCGCGCTTTTAACCAATCAGCTCGTTTCTGCATTTTTACGTATTTTGAACTGTCCCGCCTTTGAATATGATTGTCAATTTTTCTCCATAGGATATAATGGGACATTGTCGCTCATTTGATTGGTCTTTTTCCCCTTTTTTTGGGCTTTTTTTTGATTCTTTTTCCTCATTTTTTCAAGGGGCCCCTTTTTTTTTTTTAAAA
>JAODAL010025876.1:0-57804 GCA_025379985.1 Phyllomedusa bahiana | reverse complement strand
TTTTTTTATGCAATTCAGAGTTTTGGCTGCTTATGCTGATGTTTGTGATGAAATCACTACAGTATATTAATACATGTTGATGTTTTGTTCAACAATAAATGTGAATTATTGTTCATAGAAAAAAAAGACATCCCCTAAACATAAGTCTTATCTTGTCTTTAGGAGCAAAAATTAATATAAAACACTGTCTTATTTTCGGGGGAAAACGGTATGTCTGAATCAATAAGGAAGTAGAGACACAGAAACTCCCAGATGGTATATACCTAGGAATTATGTCAACTGGAAAACCACAAAAAGGGTATAGACCTTAGACAAAATAGTAAGACCTAAAAATAACTTTTATTTATATCCAATAAGAAATCTCTATCTGGAACTGGAACTAAGATAGATTAGAATACCGCACATGCATGGGGTGCATTTACCTAAAAGCGATATATAGCATAAAAGGCACACATGTAATGTGCCCAATATGTACATAGAGATATACAAAGATGAACAAACTATAATGAATGTATAGATAATCAAGAAACGAAAAAGATTTTTAATTCTGATATCAGAAGTACAAAATAGACACCACCTAAAATATCCTTACATGTCCCGCCTACTCAAAATAAGAGCCGACTTCAAAAAAATGCAAAATAAGAAAAATAATATATATTATACAAAATTAAAAATTATATATTAACAGATGAAAGTAGATAAAAGGAATAAACCGATACGAAGCCAGCTAAATAAATGAAGTAAATGAAATCATTAAGTCCTTTAGGTTTCACGGTATTTAAATGATAAATCCACTGTGTTTTCTCATTGCAACATATTTTTCTCAAAATTTCCACATCGTGGTAGGGGAGTGACAACCTCTACCACTGAAAAAAACAAGTTTATGTGTTTTGTGACTGAAGTGTTGCGGTTATGCTAAATATTTCCAATATGTTCCAGAACACGGCACCTAAACTCACGTTTCGTCTTGCCCACATACATCAGGGGGCATTCACACAAACATTGATAGATTACTCCTGAAATTTAGCAATTAGCATATCCATATAATTTAAAAAAACAACCTGTTTGATAATTCTTACCCATCTTGGAAACATGAATGAATTTACAGGCCTTACACCCTCCACATCTGAAAGTGCCACAAATCTTAGGTGACAAACAGGTAACATTATTCAATGAAGGGACGTAATGGCTATTTACTACAAAATCTCCTATGTTTTTCCCCCTCCTATAGATGATACTAGGATAAGTATCAAGACAATCGGACAGAACTGGGTCCTGGGTCAAAGGAGGCCAGATTTGTGTTAAAAAAAAAATTTAATTTGAGGGGAAGCCTTATCAAAAGTTTCAATCACTCTGGTGAAAAATACATTAGGCTGTGATGTCTGTTTTTGTAAAAGGCTAGTACGATCACGGTTCCATGCAAAGTTATATGCTTGAGATAAAATGTCTTTCGGATAGACCCTTTCCACAAAATGCTTCTTTATAAGATCTGCCTCTTTCTTGGAAGTGGCCAAAGTGGAGCAGTTATGTTGGGTTCTTATGTATTATGTGTTCTTAGGGGGAACAGATGAAAACTTTCCCATCTGAGCAGGGAATTCCCAGCAGTGGGTTTTCTATATACAGATTTTATAAGATTACCATCAGGTCCCTTTTGGATAAGCAGATCTAGGAACACAAGACTGGAATCCTGCATTTTATAGGTAAACCTAAGGCCAATACAATTTTTATTAAGATGTTCAACAAATGTGAAAAATGCTAATTTAGTCCCCGTCCAAATGATGACAATGTTGTCAATATATCGACCCCAGTATGCTATTTTGTCCTCCGTCCCTTCCTCATCCTCCAAAGAAACCATCGTGACCTCCCACCAGTCTAGGAGCAAATTTGCATAAGTGTGATCCACAAGGCTCCCCATTGCAGTGCCCCTGAGCTGATGGTAATGCCTTCCATTAAACAGAAAATAGTTATGAGTCAGAATGAAATTCAAAATACTCAGATCAAAATCATTATGAGCAGATAGAGAAGTGCTTCGTGATGCAAGATAGTATTGTATAGCTTCCATTCCCCATTTATGCGAAAGTATAGGGTTAAGTGATATGTTAATCCTTCAATGGGTAATTTTGTAATTAATTTCTAGCATTTAGGATTTGCTGTTGACCTTGGTCTGGCAGAAAAGCTTAGTTCTTGATTTTCCTAATATGTAGCTATAGATGTAATAAACATTTATTATTTATATATAACGGCAGGGGAAAAACCAAAACAATGGATATATCGCTTAAATACAGTGAAACCTAAAGGACTTTTCATTTACTTCATTTAATTTAGTGAAGTTGTTTATGTCTCATTTTAACCAAAATATTAATTCAGACTGTCTGCTCTGACATTGGCAGATTTGACATTGGCGTCCTGTACTCTTCTTGGAGGAGAGCAGGTTCACACTGAGCACATGTGACGGACATGAGTCTGGAGAATGTTCTGCTGCCTGCAACATGACCGATTTGGCAGTGTGTCAGTAATTGTGTGGGGAGGCATTTTTTTGAGGGCCGCACAGCCCTCCAAGTGCTAGCCAGATGTAACCTGACTACCGTTAGATATCAGGATGAGATCCCTATACCCATTGTAGGACCATATATAGGTGCAATGGGCCTTGGGTTCCTTATCATGCATGATAATGCTAGATCTGATATGGTTGAAGTGTGTCAGCAGTTCCCGCATGATGAAGGCATTGATGCTATGGACTGACCTGCCCGTTCCCCAGACCCGAATCCAATCAAGCACATCTGGGACATCATGTCTTGTTCCATCCACCAACAGACTGTCCAGGAATTGACTGATGCTTTAATCCAGGTCTGGGAGGAGATCCCTCAGCATTTGCTGCCTCATCAGGAGCATGTCCAGGGAGGTGATACAGGCATGTGGAGGCCAGAAACACTACTGAGCCTCATTTCCTTGTCTTGAGGCATTTCCACTGAAGTTGAATCAGTCTGAAATTTGATTTTGAGTATCATTCCAAATAAAGCTCCATGAGGTAGAGCTCCATGGAATATAAACTTTTATTTTCATTGATCATTTTATGTTTTATTGTTTCACTATGTAATGAGTAAAGAACTGCAACCAGAATATTTCATTCATTGAGAACTGACTACTCCTCTCCAGGTCGCTGGGCTTTTTGCTCTCCCTTTTCCCCTCCTCTGTACTGTGTAGCCCTGCACTCTGGTGACATCTAGTTGTGTCCCTACAAACTGCTGGCTTCATCTCTACACAACCACCATTTGTTTTGCCTATGTGCAGTGCTAATACCATTTATCTCCTAACGGTCTTGTTTGTGATGTCCCTACATGTTGGAATTATCCTTTACATATGCTGCAAAAGCTTTTCCAGCAATAGAGAACTATAATGTATTACTAGATGTTGTATTTGAATAGCTGAAGCTCTATGGAATTTGGGTAGTTCATTAAGGAGGAGTGGTTTGAGATTAAAGGGAACCTGTCGCCAATTTTTTTTTTACTTATTAAAACAGGACCCTGATCCATATTATTTTCTTCTTGGCCATTTTTATTTTTCAGATTGTAGATTTCTCAGTTCAGTTGTCTATATATATGATTGTGGGGACAGCATTCTTGCCTGCAATGCTTTTAACAGCAGCCAGAGAGATACTTCACAGCAGCTTGATGCGCATAGGAGCCTTAAAGGGAATGTGTTGCAATTTTTTTTTCAGTAATGTGTGTGTTTTCTATAACCTTTTTATTTTCAGTTGCAGTAATTTTCAGTGTGAGCTTGTATAGACAGTTATTAATGATTCCTGTGTGTACAGAAGACTGCCCTTTTCAGAAGCAGCTCTGTACTGTGTGACTGCACGACACACAGGAAGCAGCAGTAAAGCAATCACTGTGCATAAGGGAGAACGGACATCTCCCGTCTGAATCTCTTCAACTAGATCCCTCACAGCCCCTCCCAGCTGTGACCTGGACTTTGGAGCTAAAATCCTTTTCTTTACAGATATTGACACTAATAAAGTTCTCTTGCTTCTGAAGCTAAAAATATGTTTTTTTATGGATCTTGTCGCTAGAATCTGTGTTTTTTGCAGATTTTGCAGCTAATAAAGTTCTCATGCTTCTGACGCTAAAAATACTTTTTTAAGGATTTTGCCGTTAGAATCTGTTTTTTAAATATTTTGATGCAAGAATCCGTTTTTTACGGATTTTGGCGCTAAAATCCTTTTCTTAACAGATTTTGGCGCTAGTAAAGTTCTCTTACTTCTGACGCTAAAATTAAGTTTTTTAAGGATTTTGTCGCTAAAATAATATTTTTTTTACGGATTTTGGCGCTAAAATAATTTTCTTTACAGATTTTGGAATTAATAAAGTTATCTCGCTTCTGAGGCTAAAATACTCTTTTTTACGGGTTTTGACGCTAGAATCCTTTTTTCACGGATTTTGGCGCCAATAAAGTTATCTCGCTTTTGTCACAAAAAATACGTTTTTATGGATTTTGGTGCTAAAATAAGTTTTTTCACGGATTTTGGCACGAAAATCCTTTTCCTTACAAAAAAAAATATTTAATTATTTATTGATTTTGGCGCTAAGATACATTCTTGTTTTTTCAAATTTTTTTAACATGTCTTTATTAAGAGTTTTCAAAAGCAGAGCATACAAAGAATCACAGGTATATAATAAAAGGGTGAGTATGAAACATTGACATGCTGGTTGTGCTCGCAGGCACTCGTGGTGAAACTCTAAATTGTGTTTTAGCACCGAACGTGGTGCGACAAATGAATGAGGCAACCAAGCCTCAAGAAAAATAACAAATAAACATATATATGACTCAACTCATCTCCGTGACTTTACTCCTATGACCAAGTGCTCCACCGTCCAACCACTGCCCCTAAAATACGTTTTTTTACGGATTTTGATGCAAAATAACTTAATAGTGTCAAAATCCATAAAAAAAATATAATTTTGCATCAAAATCCTTAAAAAAATTATTTTAGCAAACAAAATCCATAAAAAAAGTATTTTTAGCGACAAAAGTGAGATAACTTTAAAAGTGGCAAAATCCGTAAAAAAAAGAAATCTCACTTTTGTCGCTAAAAATCCTTTTTTTTTTACGTATTTTATGGAAAATCCGTAAATAAAAATATTTTAGTGGCTAAAGCGAGATACCTTTACTATCACCAAAATCCGTAAAACGACTACAAGATTACATATAAATTCAATAATGTGCTTTACATCCCCTTTTGTCCCTACAAAAGGGGATGTAAAGCACATTATTGAATTTATATGTAATATGTTACATCCAATGGCTTGATTTATGTATGCATAAATTATAAACCAGATTTGAAGACAAAAGCACCAGAAAACGCAAACCGCGGCAAAAAACGGCCGTATTTTCAGCAATTTTTGACAGGCAGTGGACAAAAATCTCAGTTTTATGAACGTTTTTAGGATTTGTTTTTTTTTTGTCCACTGCAGGGTAGACCGGGCCTAATGTTCACATGTGAACTAAACGAATATTAGTTCTTAGGATATGTGGACGTTGGCCACCTGTGGATACCTGTGAGCAGGAATGCAGACATATACTGTGGCGTTCCTTCCGCATATCCAATAGAGTGAAATAGAGTAAATGTAATCACAATTTCTCTCTGGTTATTCCTTTTTCAGCTATGGATACACAACAGCTTTGTATGGTGTCCTCAGTCACCAACAAAATGATGATTCAGTGGAGGTACAGAGTATACAATCCACCTCCCCCTTCTTTTGCACACAGACAAGGGGAGGGGTAGGCGTGTGAGGTCACCACCAGACCAGCCCACATTTGGCAGCCATACTGCCAGCGCATACTTCTAAAGCACGTGGGGTGCCGGCTCCATTCAGCTCGATTATCCTTGCTGCATAAACGCCGGGAAGAAGTGACATGTCTCTTCTTTCCCCCAGCAATCAACACACGTCGAGGAAGATGGGCGTATGAATTAGCTATGAATTACTGTAATTGCGGGAGCGCATTTCAGGCGTACTGCAGTGCAATTACACGCCGAAATATGCCCTGCAATTTTGCACGTGAACATACCCTTAGGGGCTTAAACTTAATAAACACCACTAAAAAGACCCCATATTAGAAACTACACCCCTTAACCCCTACACCCCTTAGCCGAACGCCTGAAAAGTAGTTAATGACCAGAACATTTTTTTAGTTTTTGCCTCCTTGCGTTTTAACAGTTGTAACTTTTTTATTTTTTCAATGACGCAGTTGTATGAGGTCTCGTTTTATTCAAGACAAGTTGTACTTTATGGGGGAATAGTTTAAGTTCACTTATAAATAATTGCAGTATTTTTTTTTTTTTGCCCCATTCACATTTCACACTTAATAACTTGTTAGATTAATTCTACAGGTTATTACGGTCGTGTGGATACCAAATATGTGTAGGTTTTTTTTGTGCGTGTAATTTATGCACAATTATTTTTCATTAAATTTTTTTTTTTTTTTTTTTTTTTACACTTTTTATGTTTTTTTTTACTCCCATGAAGGGAAAAATGTTTAAAAAATGTTTTTATTTTTTTTTACACTTAGTAATGTATTAGCATATTCATATATGCTAATACATTATAATCTGTGTCAGTTTGACACAGGCAGTGATCTGGACAGAACACAGTGTGTCCAGGTCACTGGCTTCAACAACAGACAGCTCTGGGGCCACTCTAGGTCCCCAGAGCTGACTGAGCAGCCGTTCCCCGGGCTCTGTCGGGTCACCGGGTGTTCCGATCACCCGACAGAGCAGGGGAACCCTTTGATTGCGCTGTGGTAACGCACCGCCGCAATCAAAAGGTTAAAGCATCGGGTTGCGGAGGTTTCCTCCACTACCCGATGCTCATAGGGGATGCTCTGGGATCGGGGCTGTGTAGTAAAGCCCCGATCCTAGCGCAATTGCGGCACCAGGCGCCGCAAACTCCGATGTCTGCAGCGACGTCTAAAGACGTCGCTGCAGACGAACGACCCGCACCAGCCGATGTCTTAAGTCAGTGGGCGGTCGTTAAGGAGTTAAAGAAAATATCCTCGGGTGTAGCGAGTATATCGACCGACAGGTGTTTCACAATTTTTTTAAGCGTTAGGCTGTAAAAATTGAAAATGTATTTTTTTCCAACAATTTGCAATTTTAACTGAAAATGTTTACTTTTACAAGGAATCCTGGAAAAAAAGCACCCCAACCTCATTTGTTACCCAATTTCTTCCAAGTTCGGCAATACCATATACATGGGTTTAAACTGCTGTTTTGGAGCGTACAAGGGAGGGAGCACTATTTGGCTTTTGTAACACAGATTTTGGTGGGTGCCTTGTCGCATTTGCAAAGCCCCCAAAGTACCAGAACAGGTGAAACCTTCCAGAATTCACCCCAATTTGGATTCAACACCCCACATGGATCTTATCTAGGGGTGTATTGTGCATTTTGGGCGCACAGGTTTCTCATAGTTTTTTATCATTGGGCCATGAAAATGGGGGGGGGGGGAGGAGGAATGCAGTTCCCCAATTGTTTTTTGGACTTTATTTTTACAGTGTTCGCTGTGAAGTATAAATGACACAATAGAAATGTGTTCATTAAAAAATTGTTTTTATGTCATAGTCTGAAAGCTATAACTTTTTTTCTATATATGGAGCTGATTAAAGGCTTATTTTTTGCAGGATGAGTTAATGTTTTTATTGGTATCATTATGGGGTTCATATGACGCTTTGATCGCTTTTTATCAAGGTTTTTGAGAAACATTTTGAACAAAATACAGCAATCGAAGTAGTGTTTTTTATTTTTTACAGCGGTCACCATGTAGTATACATAACATTCTAGCATTACTCAGTAGGTCAATACGGTTGCAGTAGTACCAATTTGTATATTTTTTTATGTTTTACTGCTATTACACAATAAAAAATCACCATAGTCTGAGAGCCATAATTTTTATGTTTTTGTGCGTGGAGCTGTGTATGGGCTTGTTTTTTGCAGTATGAGTTGATGTTTTTATTGGTATCATTTTTGGGGAGACTGTTGGATTTGGAATGGATATTATATACTCTGTGTCCAGCCAAAGAATTAAAGTCTGCTGACTATATCCAGAAAGACAAGACAGACTGGAGTAAATTACATCTAAGTGACCATAGATACATGCAATTCCCCTCACATGTTGTAAATCCTGTTTGATGAATAGACAATGGACACTGAAATCTTTTTGTGAAGACAAATATCTTAAGGGACACTACCATTATCTCCTGGCAGGAAGTAGGATATCCGGATGGCTAACCCCCCACTCTTCAGGGACATGTGAATGATGATTCAACCAGGAAAGAGTTGGTACTGCGCCTTTGTATGGCCCATGGACACATTTACTGTTCTTGTTATTATGGAGCTGGTCATAGATTGCCCTACCCCTGTTACTAAACAGTACAGCGCAAGGTACCAATATGGTTTAATAAACATGGAGAACCTTTTGTGCTTATTGTGCCAAATTTCTTTGTATTCTAATTATGTTTGTGTTTCTTTTAGGCTGAAGGTCACTCATCAGGTGATAAAGGGCAAATAAATTAACCTTTCATATTTTGCTCTACAAAGAAACTGTTATCTTTAAATCAAAAAGAAGGGAAACACCAATTATTTATATGGCCAATATGTTATTTAAATCCACGTGGTGCAATAACTGAGCTCAAAAGTAAAATGTTCAACAATTGTTTGCAAACAATTCATTAGGTTAACATCCCATTGTGATGTAGATAGTGTGTCTGCCTAATGTTTGTTGCTTGTATGTGTATGTTTTCTCATTTTTGCTTCCCAGGTAACAGAGTTCATTCCAGAACTGAAGCCTAATGAATGATTTGTGATGATTATTATAAATCGGAGGCCTACAAATAAAAACTATAGATGTCTATGATGTCTTGTTCAATACACTGTGTAAAATGTGCCAGCACAGTCTTTTTTTCTTTTTGTTCCTAGTTCTCAGGAGTATCAATTTTACATATTTTGTTTGTTTTCTATTTTCTGAAACATCTCTATATATATTTTTGATCTTCCTGTTATTTTATGATTTTTTGTTGTTGTTGTTGTTGTTTGGTACCACTGTTTAATGGTAACAAAGGGGCATTAGGATGATTATTTTGACAGCCAACTTGAAATAATTTTATATATTTTTTATTTATTTTTTATTATATTTTTAATAAGCATACTGTATATTATATGACTTATGTTAGTGGAGAACTTCACTTGAGAGGAAAAAAAGGCTTAACTACAGGGGCATAGTTAGCAATTATAGGGCCCCAAAGCAAGATTAAATGAGCCACTTACCCATAAGGCAGCACAATGAAGTAACAGCATAAGTGTATTAATAATAGTGCCATGTATCAGAGGCCCCAAATGGAAACAGTAGGTAGGAGAAAGCCAGCAATTTGCTACTTTCTACAATAGAGTTCAATATTCTTGCACCTGAGAGAGTCCTCTCAATGTTAGGGCCCATAACGGCTGAGGTAGCTGCTAGGATTAAGACAATGCTCAAAGATTTGGATTAATGTATAGAAGCTTTAATGGTGCAGAAAATTTTCTTGTTCCTTTGTTCCCAGGACCAATGGTGAAGCAAGGAAAAAGATTGGTGTGTGTTGGTTCCTGGATGTAAATATGGACCATACTTGTGATGGCAAATTATTATTATTCCCTTTTGGAGAAATGAAAGTTTCTCTGACCCTTGTCTCTACTAAATTTGTGAATTTTCTACATGGGGATCATCGGCAAGAAAGATCGACTGATGAAGACTGAAGTGAATTTTTTTTATATATAAATATGAAGAAACTTGGAGCCATCTAGCTGAACTCATGTCAAGATATTAAGTCCAACTCTGAGGAATTAAGGAGTTGATATACATTGTTAGTTTAGTAATGTACACTTGTACTAATTATTGTTTTATATTCTATGATATTATGGATCTTTTAACATTTTGGACAAATGTTAGATGCAAATCATTATTATGCATACCAGGGGCGTTTCTAGGGTCCCAAAACATCCGGGGCTCGGGCCCCTAAGTTTTTCTGAGTAGGGCTGGGTTCACACTGAATTTTTTGTGTCTCATTGTGAACTGTGGATGTATTTTTACAGAGAAAAACCTTTGTATGTAGGCTCAGGAGAAATATAAGTGATTACACTGCAGTTATATTTAGTGACTCACAGGAGACGTCTCTGAAGAGTTGTTCTCTTTCTCTTCTTTTCCATCTGTCCCAAACGCCATGATGACTTCCACCGTCCACAACTCTTCACTGAAAAATTTACAAAACAAACATCTTAGACTCCTCATTTTATCAGCATTTCTCTACTATTTCCTATCTCTATACATAATCCCCATCTATAGAGCCCCAAATGGTAATAATTACCCCCATGTAGGTAAATATTTGCCCCCTATAGCCAAGTAGTAGCCCACTGTAGCCAGGCTGTAGCCCCCTTTAGCCAAGTAGTTGCCCCTTCTAGCCAGGTTGCTGCCCCCTCTTGCCAGGTTATTAGCCCCTCTAGCCAGGTTACTGCCCTCTGTAGCTAGGTTACTGTCCCCTTTAGGCAGTAATATGCCCCCTGTAGACAGTAATATGCTCCTTGTAGTCAGGTTATTAGCCCTCTGTAGCCAGGTTACTGCCCTCCTTAGCCAGTAATATGCCCCCGAAGCCACATAATATGCCCCCAGTAGCCAGTAATATGCCCCTCTGTAGCCAGTGATATGCGTCCTGTAGCCAATGATATGCCCGTCTGTAGCCAGTGATATGCCCCTCTGTAGCCAGTGATATGCCCTGTAGCCAGTGATATGCCCCCTTAGCCAGTGATTTGGCCCCTGTAGCCAGTGATATGCCCCCCTGTAGACAGTGATATGCCCCCTGTAGCCAGTGATATGCCTCCATAGCTACATATGCCCCCTGTAGCCAGTGATATGCCCCCTTAAGCCAGTAATATGCCCCCTGTAGCCACATACTATGCCCCCTGTAGCCAGTGATATGCCCCCCTTACCTAATAAAAATAAAATAAACAAACCTACTCACCTCAGCACGGTCCGCGCGTCCTGGTCCTGCAGCTTGAGAACGGTGTAAGCAGCGTGATGTCATCACGCTGCTTACGCCATCTCGCGGGGCCCGGGACCTCCTCGGCTGGCAGAGCTGCCGGCTTAGAGGATCCCAGCGTCACAAGGGGGTGATGAAAACGATGCGTCACGCCCCCTGCGACGCCGGCGTGTAAGCGCCGTACATGCAGGGGAGAAGACAGGACGATACCGATCCGTCCTGCCTACTCCCTGACTCTGACTGCACGGCCGCTGTGAAATGGCCGCGCAGTCAGAGAGATCGGTGGGCGCCGCCCGCACTAAGGAGTGCTCCAGGCCCACGGCAGCGGCCATGAGCCGCCAAGATTCGGGGCACAGGCAGATTTATTCGGGGCTTGTGCCCTGAATGGATCTGCCTGGTGACGCCCCTGATGCATACTCATTGATAGGGGTGTGAATGTGTGTTATTGTTGTGATGACCATTTATGCCCTGCCCCTGTCAGATGTTACCTCCACCTATTTAATCTTGAGGGCAAAGCCTGAAGATGAAAAGAATTTCATTTTGTGTGTGCTTTAGAGGCACAAAACGGGCAAATGTTGGATTTGGAATGGATATTATATACTCTGTGTACAGCCAAAGGATTAGAGTCTGCTGACTATATCAGGAAAGACTAGACAGACTGGAGTAAGTTACATCTAAGTGACCATAGATACATGCAATCCCCCTCACATGTTGTAAATCCTGTTTGATGAATAAACAATCTGTTTGAGAAGACAACTTGCTTAAGGGACACTACCATTATCTCCTGGCAGGAAGTAGGACATCCGGATGGCTAACCCCCCACTCTTCAGGGACATGTGAATGATGATTCAACCAGACCTGGGGGGGGAGCCACTGAAACAATGTGACCTGTCCAGCAAGGCTGTTGACCTTTGGGACAAGAATGCCACCTATGAGAAGAAATGACCTCTACGAGGAATTGCTGTAGACTGTATGAGAACTGGGCTGATTGGTTAAGGGAGCTCATGGAGGTGTTCCAGGGGTGGGCAATGGATGGCCCATGTGTGTGGGTGTGTCTGGTATATAGGATCGCACATAATGTTAGTTAGGTCTCTTCTCACCTTCCTTTCCTGCCTCCCCTTTCCTATCCCCTGTCCCTTAGATAGCATATATATATATATATATATATATATATATATATATATATATACACACTATCCCTTGTAATAAAACATTTAACCCCTTACCGCTGGAGCCAGTTTTGGCCTCTCTGACAGAGCCCCATTTTTTAAATTTGGCATGTGTCACTGTATGTGAGAATAATTTTTTGACACTTTTACCTATCCATGTGATTCTCGTGACGCATTGTGCTTTAAGATAGTAAGAAATTTTGGTCCAAAAATTTACCATTTTCAAACTTCAAAAATTTCCACATGTAAGACAGATAGTTATTCCACTCATAGTCACCGTGCGGTATGAATGACATGCTAGCTTTACTCAGCAGGTCGATACGATTACAGCAATACCCAATTTGTATATTTTTTATGTCTTACTGCTTTTACACAATAAAAACACTTATTCA
Organism: Phyllomedusa bahiana; assembly: GCA_025379985.1. NCBI lineage: Eukaryota > Metazoa > Chordata > Amphibia > Anura > Hylidae > Phyllomedusa > Phyllomedusa bahiana. The sequence continues at coordinate 45,185 of JAODAL010025876.1, read as the reverse complement.
AAAAGGAAAACACGTTTTTGCATAGCCATAGTCTGAGAGCCATAACTTTTTTATTTGTCTGTGTATGGAGCTGTGTAGGGGCTTGTTTTTTGCGGGATGAGTTGACGTTTTTATCGGTATCATTTTTTTGGGGACAAGACTTTTTGATCAGTTTTAAATCTGTTTTTTGGAAGGCAGGATGACGAAAATACTGCAATCCTAGTAGTGTTTTTTTAGTTTTAATAGCACTCACCATGCAGTATCTGTGATAAGTTAGCTTTACTCTGTGGGTCGTTACGATTATGGTGATACCCAATTTATATAGTTTTTTTATGTTGAAGCACTTTAAGAAAAAACAAGAATTGTTTTTATTGTGTAAAACAATATTTATGCATCACTATCTTCTGAAAGCCATAACTTTTTTATTTTTCCGTATACAGTGACGTGTAAGGACTTTTTTTTTGCAGGATGAACTGACGTTTTAATTGGTACAAATTTACCGTTTATATGAGTTTTTGATCGTATTGATGAACATAATTCTTTGATTGTTTTTATTTGTTTTTTTTACGGCGTTCACTGTGCGGGTTATTTAATGTGACATATTTATAGGGAGGGTCGTTTTGCCCGTGGCAATACCAAATGTGGGTACTTTATTTTTTATCTTTTTTAGGGCAATTGGCGTCTGTAAAGGGGAAAAAGGAGATGTACGTGATTTTATTTTTTGTTTGTGTTTTACTTTTTTTCACTTTTTTTTACTTTTCCCCATAGAGGACTTGTAACAGCAATCTTCAGATGACTGTTACAAGGCAGGCCAGTACACAGTATTGCTGATGTGTACTGGTCGCCATGACAACTGTCAGTCACCATACCCACAATGCATTGTGGGCATAGCGACGTCACAGATGACCCCGGGAAGCGACTTTTATTTCCCGGGGGTCGTCAGGTAAGCAATCGCTGCCACACTGTAGTGCGGCAGCGCACTGGGAGCTGGTAGAGGGGCTCCCTCCTCCTGCTTGCGACTAAGCTCCGACGATCTTAATTGATCGTCGGAGTTAAGGGGTTAAACCTCCGCGGCCGGAGCTCACTCTGGCCGTGGGTGATGCGGCATGAGGCCAGCGGTAATTACTGCTGGTCCCATGTCGTGATCGTGCGGGGCTCGCCTGTAAGCCCGTACGATTGCCAGGATGTATACATAGGTCCATTTGCGGGAACGCTCTTCTCGCTAGGACGTATGCATACGTCCCATGTTGGGAAGGGGTTAAAGATCCAGTTGTTCTTAGTCAGTTATTAAGGCACCCTAAAACCAAGCAGATTCTACAGAGACAAGGACGTCAGTGTGAAGAAAATACTGCAAACCTAGTAGTGTTTTTTCTATTTTTGACAGCGCTCACCATGCACCACAAGTGACAAGTTAGTTTTACTCTGTGGGTCGACATGATTATGTCGATACCCATTTTATAGTTTTTTTATGTTGCAGTGCTTTAAAAAAAATGTTTTTTTAAATTTTATGGTATTCACTATGCGGGTTAAATAACGTGACTTATAGGGTAGGTCGGAGTACTTTTATTTTTTATTTCTTTTGGGGCAGAAAAGGGCAGTGTACGCATTTTTTATTTTTTGTGTTAAACTTTTTTTAAACTTTTCTAAATAGGGGACTTGTAACAGTGATCTTCAGATCACTGTTACAATGGAGAGCAGTAAACAGCTGTGTACTACTCTCCATGGCAACTGATAATAACTATGCCTGATCATGCCAACATGGGTACGGCAGGGCATAGTGATGTCACAGGCCGCCCCGGAAGCCTTTGTAATCATCCACGGACGATACACCACGGGGCTATCTGCACCACCATGCTCCGATTGTGCAAGCTCCACTTATGAGCTTGCACGAGCTTCATAACGTAGCCATATGTCATATGTGTAAACCCCTTCCCGATTATGATGTATGGGTACATCAAATGTCGGTAAGGGTTTAAACAGCTTATTAACTATTGAAAAAAAAATACAATCGCTTATTACATCTTATTTAAAAAAATTCTAGTAAAAACAGGCTCTAAATGTACTATACCTTTTATCTAAAACAACCAAATTCAGTCTGAAGTCGCTGCCAGGCAGTATGACTAGAAGTTCCCAGTATGCTTAGCGTCATGACATCATGCTCTCACAATCCCCCTCAGCAAGCTTGCGATGTTAGTGAGGGATCCTCTTCCTCTCAGCCACTCCCTCTCCTCTCTGCTGCTGGGGCTAGGACCTCAACACAGTGATTTACTACATTGGAGCCTGCAGCTAGGCAGATAGACAGCAGGAGACACCAGGATATGAACAATGTGCAGATTGGCCCAGTCCTACACACTGCTGAGCAGGTGACTCTGCTGCCAAGACAGCAATAACAGTTGTAATAGATTTGGTCTGCAGCACCTCTCCCCTCCCCCGTTCTCCTTCCTCCTGTGCTCAGTTACCATTGTCTGGTGGCTTTGTAGCAGTAGTATAATGTTAGCCATAGAAAACAGTAAAAGAGTGAAGGAATCAGGCGATACCTTTTAGAGGCTAACTGAGTATATTTGATATTAAACTTTTGAGAGTACTAGCTCTTTCATCAGACATGGTGTTTTACAACAAACTGAACAGTCAAACACTTTTAGACACATGACATGAGGCCTTCAAAGGATCCTAAAATAACAAAATACAATATAGGCAGAGACATTTTTTACAACAGGTCACGCCTCACAAGTTTGTATGTTGTTTATTTCTGTTACCTGTTGTAAATAACTTCTCTTCTTATATTGCATTTTGTTATTTTAAGATCCTTTGAAAACCCCATCTCATGTGTATAAAAAGTGTGAATGTTCAGTTTGTGGTATAACATCATAACTGATGAATAGAGCTAATACTCTCAAAAGCTTACCATCAAATATACTGAGTTAGCCTCTAAAGGTGCTTTCACACAGTGCGTTTTTTTCGTCCCTCTGTTTTTGTAAAAAAAACACACTGTGTGAAAGCACCCTAAAAGGTATCGCCTAATTTCTTCAGCTTTGTAGCAGAGAAAAATCACAGAAAAATGGGACTTTATTTTCTTAAAAACACAACAAAAGTTATACTTACAGCTCAATGGCTGGACTAAAGACTGAACCCATTAGGAGGCAACTAGAGATGGGCGAATTGATTCTAACGAAGTGGAATTCGTTTAGAATTTCAGGAAAACTTCGATTCTGCACAACATAAAAGTTTGGGGTAATTCGCGGGAATGAAGCGTGTTTTTAATTGATAAAATGGCCGCAAGCACATGGCGTGACACGGGGCAAAGAAGTCTGGGAAGAAGACTGTACAGAGATGAAGCCAATCAGAGACCGGCGGAATTCTGTGACGTCACAGCACTATATAAGTCCGGACATGACACTGGCTGCTCACACTGTCCTCGTTGTGCTGCTTCTGCAGAGATCTCGCACAAAAGAAATTTGTTTTTAATAGCGAATTTGGAGGAGGGGGGGTGTTATTGCTTTTATCAGAGACTGCTCCTCTTCCGTTATCATTTTGATTCAGTTTGTGGGGTATTGTAATTGAAGTCCAATGTGGGTCCAATTCTGCCCCATATACATTTTAAGGCCATCTGGTCAGTTCTGGAGCACATTGAATATCCAAGGGTTTTTTACACGCCACATACCAGTTAATTTTTTCCTGCTGAATTCTGTAGCGCAATTTATATCCAAGAGTTATCTAAGCCTGTTTGTACTTTTGTAGTCAGTAAAAGAAACGGCGTTTTTACAAGCCACATACCAGTAATTTTTTTCCTGGTGATTTCTGTAGCATAATTTATATCCAAGGGTTATTTAAAGGGGTTGTCTCACTACAAGGTTTGCTTTTTATGTTAAAGATCTTTCAAAAACAAGTCACTTTGCAATATGTGTCCATTAACCATGTCCTACCTATTCGGAGATATCCCCTCTGTATGGGCTGCATCAGCTCCTCAGGTCGCTATAGCTACAGACCTGTTTGATCTATCCCGATAGGCTGCCAGCGCTGGTTGCTATAGCTACAGACCTGGCTTCTACTGCAGCCTAGTGGAAGCCAGTAAACACGCCCCTGAATTCAAAGTGAAACCAAGAAAACAGGACTGAGGTAAGATGAATCAATGTAGTGAGACAACCCCTTTAAGCCTGTTTGTGCTTTTATATTCAGTAAAATAAACAGTGTTTTTAAACGCCAAAGACGAGTTAATTTTTCCTGGTGACTTCTGTAGCATAATTTATTTCCAAAAGTTAATTAAGCGTGTTTGTGCTATTGTAGTCAGTAAAATAAACAGTGTTTTTACACGCCACATACCAGTTTATTTTTTCCTGGTGATTTCTGTAGCACAATTTATATCCAAGGGTTAATTAAGCGTGTTTGTGCTTTTGTAGTCAGTAAAATACATGTTTTAATACACCACATACCAGTTATTTTTTTCCTGGTGATTTCTGTAGCGTAATTTATATCCAAGGGTTAATTAAGTGTGTTTGTGCTTTTGTAGTCAGTAAAATACACGGCGTTTTAACACGCCTGTTTGTGCTTTCGTATTCAGTAAAAGAAACGGCTTTTGTACACACCACATACCAGTTAATTTTTTCCTGGTAATTTCTGTAGCGCAATTTATATCCAAGGGTTAATTAAGCGTGTTTGTGCTTTTGTAGTCAGTAAAATACACCGAGTGGGACTTCCGGGGGTGGGATTATCCACGATGGCCGCTTTTTACCTCGGCTCCGTCCCGCTCCAGTAAATTTGAGCCTTTTCCAGCTCTTTTCCCCGTACTCACCGCTACTTTTGTCCACCGATTCGGAAGATATTGAGGCGGGCATCTGACGGGGACGTCTCCTTCATTCCCCCGGAGGTCCAAGGCTGTGTAACAGTCGCTGTCAGTCATATCGCGGCCATCAGCTATCTCGCTGCTAGAGGGGAACGCTGAGATCCGCTACTGAACACCCCAGCCCTGCTCCTAACAGCAAAAGAGCCGCACAGCTGCATCACGAAGACTCCGGCCGCCCCCTGAAATCACGGGTGCCGCTACAGGATCGCACTGAAAGAAGACCCGACCGTCCTTTAAAGCCACAGGCGCTGGTGCACAGTGCGCTCCGAGACTGCACGGTTTTGCCACAGACGACCCAGACGCCTCCCAATATCAAGTACACCTGCACTCCGTGTACACCGGTGATTCCCTCCTGCCACTGCCGCCTATTTTCCTCTGAGGCCCCGCCGGCATACCTAAACCAGCTGCCGGGCATACTCACCCGAGCCGCATGGGTCGCTGACTACCGGAGGGTCCCTACCCACGGCCACCGACTGCTGGACACACTCCAGAGGTCCGCCAGATCACCATCTGCCTGAAACCCCACTCGCTATTCCAGGAGTACAGAGGTGAGGTCGCACCGAGGCACAGGGGAGTCAGTAAAGCAGCTGATTTATTATTTGCGGCCCCTGCCTCATATTTTGATGCTTTGGCGGGAAAACCGCCATCTTGTGCAGCTTCTTGTGCGAGCGGGAAGACGAGAGCGGGAAACTGCCATCTTATCTACGCTCAAACTGAAAGCATAGAGGCGGGGCTACCAGCCATCTTACCATCAACATTTCCTAAGCCTCCCGACAACTGTATAGGAATATACACTTGCCTGTAATACGTACTGTACCTCTCTGTTCACTACCTATAATCCAGCAGAGTCATCACATTAGTCACAGAGGCCCTCTTATCCCCGGCTGTTGCGGGCTCCTAGGTGGCTCAGTGTTACTGTTCATCAGAGTGCAGTTACCTCCATAAATCTTTGGTGTACCTTCTTGCACTGGGAGTGGATCCAGCTGTCATAGCCATTCCTGTTCAAATGGAGAAAATTTCAAGCAAAAACGTCTATTGGAACTTTTCTAACAAGGGTCTCCACCTCACTTCTACACTACTAGTGCCATCTAGTGAGAGCTAAACTAGTTTGCATTGTTTAGCTCTCTCTAATGCAGTCCTTCTGAACACAGTATCTTCTAGAGCTCTTGCTGAAAGCAGTCTCTTCTTCATTCCTAAACCAACATTGCCATATAGTGGGCAGTGTCTGATCTACAGTTACCTACTTCTTTTTCCAATGTAAACCCATTTACATTTGTTTCTCCGTCGACTACCTTGTAAAATTCTAATTATTCATTCATCCCGCGGGTCATGGATAAATTTTTTACACCCAATTCAGCCAAACAGAAGAAACATCCACCAAAAATAAAATAACACTAGCCAGCCCACCTATTGGTACCCGCTCCAAGCTCAAAGACAATATGGCATCTTCATCGAGCAAAGTAGTTGCCACGTCACAATCTCCTCCCTTAACCCCGACACGGGACACCAATCAACCCTCTGGCCACTGGTCTCTGGTTCTAACTCATCTCCACTGGGACATTTGCAAGCTTCTTCAATCGCTCAGGAAGTTTCAAATCTAATCATGACTATTTGACAAACGCTTTGATTTATTTCAATCGTCTGTAAACTCAGCTCTCGCTCAAATCACAAGCCTCACACAAAGAGTCTATGAGTTAGAAACGCGCACCAACTCGTGTGAGACAGACGTCTCACAGATTCACCAAGAAACATCTCTCCACACCCAACAACTTCAACAACTCCAAGACAAAATTGTCGAATTGGAAAACCGCAGCCGCAGGAACAACTTGTGGTTTGTAGGTATCCCAGAAACCAGAAAGGAAGATGACATCACCAACTTTGTCACCATTGACATCCCTGCTGCCTTGGACCTTAGGCTTCCTCAAGCACTCCCCCTGACAGAGCGAGTTCATCGCATAGGTCCTACTCCCCAAGGCAATGACCGGAGACCAGGCCCAACCATTGCAAAATTTCTGCATTATATAGCCAAAGAAAAAATCCTCCGAGCTTATAGTCAAAAGAGGTCCCTAGAAGTTCAGGGGCACCAAATCTTGATCTTTCAGGACTTTTCGGCAACAGTGACAGCTAAGCGGAAGCCCTCTCTGGACCCGTCCTGTGCTTCTAACTACCGACCAGTCTCTAACCTGCCCTTCATCTCCAAACTCCTGGAACGCTTGGTCTACTCCCGTTTAATCCGCTATCTCTCTACTAACTCACTTCTCGATCCTCTACAATCCGGTTTCCGCACCCTGCACTCCACAGAAACTGCTCTAGTTAAAGTCTCTAATGATCTCCTCACTGCCAAATCACAGGGCAAATACTCGTTGCTGCTTCTCCTGGATCTCTCTGCAGCATTTGACACTGTGGATCACCAACTTCTCCTCACCATGCTCAGCACCATTGGCCTCCAGGACACCGCTCTCTCTTGGTTCTCTTCCTACCTCTCTGACCGCTCCTTCAGTGTCTCATTTTCAGGTTCTTCCTCCTCTCCTCTCCCTCTTGCTGTCGGGGTTCCTCAGGGATCCGTTCTTGGTCCTCTCCTTTTTTCACTCTACACATCCCCCATTGGACAAACCATCAGTAGATTTGGCTTCCAGTACCATCTCTATGCTGATGACACCCAATTATACACCTCCTCCCGAGACATCACTCCTGCCCTGATACAAAACACCAGTGACTGTCTGGCCGCTGTCTCTGACATCATGTCCTCTCTCCATCTGAAACTAAACCTCACTAAAACCGAACTTCTTGTCTTTCCACCATCTTCTAACCAACCCTACCCTGCTATCTCTGTCTCCGTGTGTGGCACCACCATAACTCCTAGGCAGCAGGCCCGCTGTCTTGGGGTAATACTAGATTCTAATCTGTCCTTCACCCCTTATATCCAATCCCTTGCCCGCTCCTGTCATCTGCACCTCAAGAACATCTCCAAAATCCGTACTTTTCTCACTGTGGAAACAGCTCAAACCCTCATTATTGCTCTTATTCACTCTCGTCTTGACTACTGCAACTCCCTGCTTATCGGTCTCCCTCTCTGCAAACTCTCCCCTCTGCAATCTGTCCTGAATGCAGCAGCCAGGCTTGTCTTTCTTTCCAGCCGCTATACTGATGCCTCTACCCTGTGTCAGTCACTGCACTGGTTGCCCATCCAGTACAGAATACAACATAAACTCACCACTCTCACCCATAAAGCTCTCCACAGTGTTGCTCCTCCCTACATCTCCTCCCTCATCTCTGTCTACCACCCTACCCGTGCTCTCCGCTCTGCTGATGATATCAGACTACATTCCTCAATCATTCGAACCTCCCATGCCCGTCTCCAAGATTTCACACGTGCAGCACCAGTCCTATGGAATATGCTACCGCGGGCGATCAGGCACATTCACAACCCTCACAGTTTTAAGAGGGCCCTGAGAAAACATCTTCTCAGCCTGGTCTACCAAGATCCCTAACTGCTATCACACACACTTGTCACTCCCTACACTAGGGCACTCACAGGCACTTATAGATGTACTGTCAGGGTGGCAGGGTCACCCAATTTTTATGTAAACCACCTCCTATTTATGTAACATGGCTGGACCATAGTAAACTGAGCACTTCTTAACCCTTTGTCTCACCCATACACCATAATAGATTGTAAGCTCTCGCGAGCAGGGTCCTCATACCTCGTGTCTCATTTGTAAGTTCTTTTAATGAGTAATGTCTGTATGTACACCCTCTAAATTGTAAAGTGCTGCGGAATATGTTGGCGCTATATAAATAAAAATTATTATTATTATTATTATTATCACTCCCATCTGTTAAGCCCTAGTGGATCACAAGATTAAATTCCAATTGCTCTACCCGGCCAAACTCAAAACTACAATCAACGGCAACACCACCTTCTTCACCGACCCAGTGGTAGCTGAAAATAGTCTGCTACGGGATGCTCCCCCCAGAGACGGATAAATGACGAACTGTAGAAGAGACACACTATGTCCTCTTCATCTGTTATTATTACTCAGTTTAACGTGTTTTGCTTAGTTTAATCCTCATGTATGTTTTTTCTTTTCAGTTTTCTCCTTTTCTCCTTCCACCGGGGGGAGAGGGGGGAGAGGGGGGAGGGGGCGCGGACCGTCCAGCACCATCCATAATTCAGCTCCGCCCGCTCGCTGGGACCGGTCGACTGGAAACCTCAAGATTCTTCTTCTTCTCGTCATGTCTCCACACACGGGAATAGGATGAGTAATCACCTATCTACCTTGACCTCCACATCTAGTGCTGTTGACACCCTTAAAATATATTCATGGAACGTAGCGGGTTTAAATTGTCCCATTAAACGCAAAAGGATACTTCCCCAAACAAACATCACCCCCCTATGTTTATTCCTCCGGGAAAACCCCCCTTTGCGGGAGGAGGATGGCTGCGAACTACGAGCCCCATGGATCAACCGTTGCCTTTCGGACAATTTTTCTACCAAGTCTAGGGGGGTAGCCATTATTCTGACCAACTCGATAAAATATCAATTGTTGGAGGAGTATGCAGACCCGGAGGGCCGCTTCCTTTATGTGCCTTTACAAATTGAGGGTTTGCTTTACTCATTCCTTAATCTGTACGCTCCTAACTCTCCTTCCCTAGAATTTTTCTCGCAAATATACAATTTTTTGCTCTCCAAACGCACCGACAACCTAATTATCGGGGGAGAAATTTTTTCAAAACTACCCCTCTGACCTAGAAAGATTTCCTCAACCCACCCCCAAATCTCGTGCATGCAAAGCCTCCTCCAAAGATGCAGACCTCCTTTGTGGATCCTTGAGGGTCCCCCTTAAATGGCAGACAAATACTTTTTTCTCTGCATTCAAAACACTTCCCCCGTATTGATCTATTTTAATTTCCCCGACCCTTATTCCCAACAATTTAACCATACACACATTAATACCCATCGTTTTGGACCACCCCCCTAGAGATCCACTTAGCCTTGGATGTCCCCCGGACAAGGGATAGGCACTGGAGATTCCCGTCATACTTGATAAACTTGTCAGATTTTCACTCATATCTGGTGACAAATTGGAATAATTTTGTGGACACCTTTTCCCAACCATGGACCCCTTCTCGCTTCAGACATCTAAGGCAGTGATGTGAGGCCACATCATGGCTTATGTCTCTCTTTAAAGAAAACGCGCCAAGCACACCTACACCACTCTACATGCCAACCTATTGGAAGCGCATAGATCATACCTGGCTTACCCAGATGATGCACACCGCCAAATATACATAGATGCTAAGCACCTACTGGACACCCTTAACACAGGCCAAATGGCAAACAGAAAACACCAAAAACCACTTCTTTCGCTGGGGAAGGAAATCGGGCAGGCTTTTGGCCCGGCTTACAAGACCACACTCTCCTAAACAAAATAAAAATCAAATCCCATCCACAACGGGTCAATTTTACCAATAAAAGGAAATTTTTTTGCCCGCCTTTTTCCCTTTTCTACATAATCAAGCTTTTTCTAGCTATATCAACAAGCCCCACCACCCCAAGCCACAGGGGACTTGTTTAAAAATCCACTAACCCACCTAAACTAACGGCAGAACAAACAGAATTCCTGTTGGCCCCTAACTCTCAACAGGAAATCCGGGAAGCCATTCAGGCCCTTAAAAATAATAAATCTCCGGGCCCGAGGGTTTTTTCCCGTAAAATTTTCAAAAAACCTAAAAGGGAATTGATCCCGGTCCTTACAGACCTCTATAATTCCATCACATAATAACCCCCACCGGCCCTTTTTCCCAAGAGGCCCCCTTACCCCCCTTTTTCCCCCAAACCCCAAAAAAGAGACCCCACAAATATGGGTTCATATCCCCAAACTCCTTTTCCAACTGATTAAAAAATTTGGCTACTACCTTTCCAAATAAACCCCAAAAACGCTAACAATTACAAGGGGGATTTGTGAGGGGACCCATTCAACTTGGGGATCCGAACGGGCCGAGGGGCCCCCGCTTCAACTTCCTCCACTAAATTCCCCACTACAATGCTTTTGAGTTTTAGACGCGGGAAAGGGGGCGTTCGATTCCGTTTCCGGGGAATTTTTAACACCCCCTTTTGAACCGTCTCAGGGGCTTGGGAAACACTTTCTGGATTTCCTTAAAAATCTACAATCTAAACAAAACATTCCTCACAAAAAATGATCAAAAATTCCCCCCCCGCTTCCCAATTATCGTTGGGCTAGACGGTTTTCCCACTTCCCCCCCTTTTGTTCGACCTTGCCTCGACCCTTTCCCCTTCATTTTTTGTTTACATGGGTGGTTTTCCAGGGCATAAAAAATTGGCAATGGAGATACTCTTTCCCGCCCTATGCTACATTTCACTATTACTCCATTCACAACACTGTTTGGCTCGGGTATTGGCTGAGGTCGAGCAGAAGGGGGAACTATTGGGGTTTAAAATAAATGTTGAGAAGTCGGAGGCATTACTTCTGTCGGGACCACCCCCCACTCTGGACTAATTTTTTTTTTTAAAAATGGCAAAAACCCCCCCATAAGTTCTTGGGGAATCCAAATTTTACGCGCACCCTCCAAATTGTATGCAAAATCTCATCTCTTCAAAAAATTTTTTAAAGAAAAACTAACGCCGGGTTTTAAATTTTTTTCACGGCTTATGTAAAAAGGGAAATCTTTTAAAGTTGGGGGTTTTCCAAAAAGCTTAAAATGGGTTTCCCTGGGGAAATCCGGATGTAATTCCGGACAAAATTTACGTCAAAAAACGAACCCCGGGGGGAATTGAAATCCGCTTTGAGCCCACGGGCCCCAGAAAACCCCGGGGTGCTGGCTGGGCCTTGCGTACATCTAAAAGAATACAAGGAGTAAGAAGAACAAATACATTTTATTCCAATTTTTTGGAGAGGTGAATTGACAAAAAAAACTCCAATTCTGGTACTGTTTATTTATTTTAGTGTTCACTGTACAGGATAAAACATTTAATTTTTTGGTTTAACTGTGTTTTTATTATTATCAATAGATTTTTTTTTTTAAACATGAATATTACAATGCTCAATAATATAGGGTTAAAAATGAGTAACAATCATAAAGCATTAGTATCAATTACGTGCCTCTTTTATTGGATGCAAAATTTAAAATTTCTGGATATCCTTAAAAGGCAATGTATTATATCCACATTCTCAAAGTAATCAGAACATTTTTACATAAAGTTCCAAAATAGGTGAACAGTAAGAACAAATACATTTAAAAAAACAACTAAAAAACATCTCCAACATCTGCATTGGTTTATTTTATGTTAAATTAGTAAAATTTTCAAGATTTTGGGGAATACATTTTGTAGGGAATTTTTTTTTCTTTGGAAAATATATATATTTTTTCATTTTAAAGGAGTTGTCTCCCACATAGATTCAAGGACAGGAAATGAAATACCTGTTACTTCCGGGTTCAACTGCGTGATTTGCATAAGCCCATGGTGTATTCAACTCATGTTTTTAGTTGCTAATTAGTTCAGATTAGCTCAGAAGCTTCTCAAAACTGCTACGGGACTTTTTACTGATCCCCCCAAACAAAAGCCCTAATTGAGCGTTTACTTTAATAAATCAAGCTTTTTATTGCCCAGCAGCCCGGGGCCCCACGCCTTTGTGATGACGTCACTCACTGCTATCACATAAACAACGCAGGGGGGAAGATGTTAACAGGTGGGGTTACTGAGGGAACTGAAATAGCCAGGGAGGTTTAAAATTTCATTTTTAATTCCTTAACAAAAACAGATGAACAAAGCAATATATTTTGATAATTTCTTTAAATTTTTTTGTGTTCCCTACAATTTTGAAAGCTTTTAAACCTTTAATTTATTGAAAAAAAATTTTAATACATTGATTTAATTTTCCAGCACTTGGATAAATTCTGTTTATTAAGTAATTCATTTTCAATGACAAATCCTTTATTCTTTATACTGTAATGTATTCCGACGCAAATCCGTCCTGAAATTTCTTGCAAATACGTGTCACAAAGTTATTTTAACGTACCCAAACCTTTTTATTGGAAACCTCTCCATAGCAAGAAAAAGGCTTCTGTCCACGATTGTCTGACTTCACCGCCCAATCAGAAAGGGCCCGCAAATATTTTTAAAATTTCTGTCTTTTTCCCTTTTTTTCTAAAACACATTTCCTGAAAGGGACGGGAGGTTCCGGGAGGAAACCCCGTTGAAGAGTTTTTTTCACCTTGTTTTAAAGGTTTTTAAGCTCTGTTTTATGATTGATTTGACAGGAAAAAAAACCTTTATTAATATTTCTCCACGCCTCACGAGGTTTGAATAAGAGGCGCCGGGGGCCGACTTTTTTTTTTTTGTCTGTCTTTCCACCATTGCTGGAAATGTGGTTCTCCAAACCCGGGTTTTTGCTTAATTATTTATTCTTCTTTACAAAAATTTATGAGTAGTTAAAGTGTAGAACCAACACATTTCAAAAATTCCGCCCCACTTTGACTTCTCCGCTCAATAACCACATTAAAAGGTCTGCCTTTTTAGAGTTTAAAGCGCGCAAGCCCCAACCTTTGCCGACCCGCAATTTATCATCCTCGGATTTTTTGAATTTTCTGCATGCCGCCCAGAACGCCCACACAAGCCCATGTTTTCCCCCTTCATGTGAGGGCCCGCCAAAGTGGCGAAGGCTGCCCTAACATCGCATTCCTGCGGCCGACAGGGATTCGACACGGTGAGGCGCATTTTTTCCGCCAGAAAAAACCCGCGCAACTCCCATCAAAACAAGTCCCCCCTATGTGTTGGGACACACTCCTTGTTCCAGGCCTCCGGGGTTGGCTCTCACTTTTGATGGCTTGGTAGCTTACCTCAATCGGAACTTTCCTTTCCCAAAAACCGGCCCTAGTGCGCGGGATTCTGGTGTTTTTCCACAATTTAATTGTCAGCATTGTACAATCACATTTCAAAAACCCCTGAGAATTAATTCTCCCGGCCATCCCGGTATTTAAAGTAAAAGATGGCTCGTGTTTTCAGCATGAGTCTTCTGTCCCACACCCACAGAGTGAAGCCCTTGCTTCTTAGTTGAGTAAATACGTTTAACATCTTACGAACTCTGCTCTTAAAGCATGGACCTTATATGTGTTTTCCATAATCTGGTTTGTGGGCTTTGGACAGATATGATTCTTTGCTTTAAATTTGATTTAGGGCCTTCCCGATCATTCCCCGGTGGCGGATGCAATGAACCCCCGTTTTGGGCCGCCTCATTGATTCCACCTTACTTCATTTGGGCTTTTTTGTTTTTGATTTTTGGTAGCTTACTTTTAATTTTGGGGAACCCTCTTTCAAAAACCCAGCCTGGCCTGGACCTCTATGTATTTTCCAAAAATTTAGGTTTTTAAAATTTAATACAATTATAATTATGTATTTTCCGGGCCCCCTAGATGGCAATATATTGAGGGCCCCTGGTTCTTAGCACAAATTTTTCTGTTCCAAAAGCAACAAAATGGGGGTTTTGCTTTTGATTTAAATTTACATTTTACTATTTAGGGGGAACCAACCCTTTCGATCTTCGGGCCCTTTTATATAGGGGGCCTTTTATAACATTTTTTTTTTTTCCAATTTAAATGTAACCTTTGAGAAGACTTTTTGCAAAATTTTATAACCTGCCTACCCTTCCATCTCTCCTTTGTATTTGTCCTCCCCCTCCCCCCTTCTCCACGTTGCCCCCCTGAAATTTTTTGTTTTTTTTTTGTGTATCCCCCCTGTTGGGGTCAAGTTTTTTCAATTTTAAAAAAAGTTTTAAAAAAGAAAAAAAAAAAAAAATACCAGCTTTTTACATGCCACATACCCTTAAATTTTTCCGGTGTTTCTGTAGCGCAATTTAAAAACCAAGGGGTTTCCCAACCTGTTAGTGGGGGTTTATTTAGAGTCAAATACAGGGGTTTTATTTATCATAAAGATATCTTCAGTAAAAGAGTCTATACATTTTGATCACACAAATAGCAGACAGAGAGGGGGCAGCTCTTTACACGGAGTGGGCGTGGGACAAACATTCCTGGAGCAGGCCCTGCGGCCCCACCGTCCTCAACCCGCCCTGTCCCCCCGGGTTTTCCCCACCAAATCACTATGTGGTCTTGGGGTCAGCGCTCCATACACGAGGGTTTAACAATTTGAGGACAGTCAGCACTACTTGGCAGCAAGAAAGGGGGCCGACATCCCCCCTTCTTGCAGTAGGGGGCAAAATATGGAGTGGAAGTGGCATGGGAAAGGGCATGAAGTAGGGGTCACTTTTCTTTCATACCAAGACCGCGAAGGACAGCAGGAAGATCCAACAAAAATTGATGATAAGTAGCCGACCCACTTGGGAACCGGGGGAAGCAAGGGCTTCCACGCAGGGGAAAAGAGGCATAAAATTGTCGTCAGGCGGCGGGGCAGCCAGCAAGCGGGAGTGTGGCCGGGGATAAAAACCCCCTTCGCAGGTCCAAAAAGAACCCGCACAGGGGGCCCGCGAGGGAGCAGCATAGTAGTCACTCTGCGGAGCTTGGCGGTAAAATCAACCTTGGCAGTGGGCAGTTTTTTTTTCTAAGACACCGGAGGGCCGAACATGGGTATTGTAAAAATCTTTGGGGAAAAAGTGAAGCGGGCCAGGGAGCAACATTTGGGGACCCACAGCCCTGCTCAACACAGCAGCTAACCCTCCGGTGGCCGGGGGGAAAAGTGGCCAGATGTGGTGGGCCATCGCCCCGCAGCAGCAGCCCCAGGCACCATGCCATTTCAGCCATCAAGGCTCCACCCCTCTGCAGAAGGGAGCTGGTTTCTTTTGCCATATCTCCCGGCCAGATGCTCCTGCCCTCCTACCCAAAAGGGGGCCCAGCAGGGCGTTCAATAGGGATTTCAAAGAGACAAAAAATATCGTCCAACCATCCTAAGGGCAGAACGGGCCCCTGCTCCTTCCCCGTGTTAGTACTGCAGTCCCTCCCCCTTTCCAAATGATGGACTCTGCACCATTTAAGAACTAAAGGGGTTGTGCCAAGCCGAGGTGGAGAGTTCAAGTCGTAATTTATTTTCCAAAAAGCAGACCACCCTTTACAAATATTTAGAACAAAGGTGGGCCAGCCTTTACTTATCGGTTGGAATGGGAAGCAAAAGCAAATCTGGCTTTGGGTGAGCTTCTTCATATGAAAAATGGGAATCGATGTCCAACCCAAAAAAATAAAAAACCCCCCCGGGACTATGAAAAAATAAAAATGCTTTTAAGCCTAAGAGAAAGCGTTTCCTTTACCCGTCTGTCATAAACCCCGGGACCGTACCTCTTTTCCTCCGCCCTTGCCAGGCCTTGCCTTCGTCCTGACCTTACGCTTGTCCCCGATTTCCCTTTTGCCTTTCGATTTGACATCGCTACACCCCCGGTGCCACCGCAAGCAAGTCACTTTGGGGGGAGCGGCCCCCTGGAGACCTGGTGAAAACTGGGACCTATTTGTTTCCCGCTTCCCAGCGGGTATTGCCATCACCACTTTCTGGTGCGATCTCTGGCGGGTCCAAAAACCTACACTGTGTTCTTTGACGCTATTGTAGGATCTTTTCCCTCAGCTTGTTTTTTTTTTTAACTGGGGCTCCAGATTTATCAGCTGCATTCCCACTTCAGTTTTTTGGGGCAGTTTTTTGCCCCCGTAACTGCCGGGAATTTTAGAGTGAAGCGATTCTAAAACGGCGGCAGTCAGGCGTGTCATATTTGCACAGCTTGTATGAAGACAAAACCAAGCCCCCTCTCTATTTAAGATGACACAAGTTCTACAGCACCCCACAGGCTCTGTGCAGCCAGGAAATTAATTCGGACGAAAAAAATTTGTCGGAAATTCGGGGGAAGTGGGGAATCGAATTTTTGAGAAATTCGCCCATTTCTAGAGGCAACAAACTCTTGCTACTTGGGGAAAATAAACATGCAGGTAATTGCTGAGCATTAGCTCACACACCCCCACTAGGGGTAAAAATTGATTTAAAAAAAAACTGACTTGAATTTTCCCCGTTACAAACCCTAGGGCCCGGGAAAACCACAGTATAAAACATTAGGAGATTGCACAAATGCAAAAATACCGATAAGACAACCACTCACAATCGGGGGACGTGGCTTGCCGACATGCTGTACGGACGCATGGAGAGTGAGCTCCGACTAATATCCTGGTTTACATCCTGATTACCGGACCATAACCAACCCAAACTACTCTATTTGGACGGCTGAGTGACTACTGAAGACTCCAGGAGCAGTTTGTGCCCCCGGAGGGGCAAGGGTCGGGGACTTGCCGCTTTTTACGGTAAAAGGGGCGGGGGCAATGTCCCCTCTAATCCCTGCCTTTATCACTGAGCCGCAGCAGGACCGGGGAACGAGGGGGGGACGCTTACCCCCAAAAGATTGACTGGTGGGATGGCTGGACAGAAAAGATTCCAGTGACTGCGGAGCTGTGTGCGGCCAAGAGCTGGTGCTGAGGCCCCGTGTGCACTGCGACAGGAGCCCCGGCGGGGTGGCAGGTACTTTGAGCCCCGGGCGGCCA
Source organism: Phyllomedusa bahiana (assembly GCA_025379985.1). Lineage (NCBI taxonomy): Eukaryota > Metazoa > Chordata > Amphibia > Anura > Hylidae > Phyllomedusa > Phyllomedusa bahiana. The sequence goes on along the minus strand of JAODAL010025876.1, from coordinate 27,823 downwards.
CATGGAGCGGTTGAAGAAGCGGGCATTGGGCAACCCATGCCTCGGACCCAGAGCGGTGAGCCGAAGGGGGGAGAAGCCAGTCAGGTCAGTCCCTGGAGTCCCGGTCCCTGCCCGGGGATCTCGGAATATAAACTGCATATTCGTGGTGGGGTGGCAGCGGATGCTGAAAAAAGCACCCTTTATTACTTATATGCTGCCATTGTACTGAATCTCTATACACTTGCTGACTAGCCCTGAGCCCCCTGCCGTTGCTGTGCTGGCAGTCGGCCAACTTATTGGGACTTTCCTGTGGCACTGCCGAGGAGAGACTTTGAAAGCCCACAAAGTGCCCCCAGGAGCTGACCTGACCTATACCCCGGCTGTATTCTGGAGGTCTGCGCACAAGGACACCTTCAATAGATATCTGCACATCGGGGAATTGCCCCTAATATTAGTTAGTCACCATAGGCTTTGAGCGGCATCTCTACATTGGGGTGGCTGTGAGCGACAGGAACCATAGGTGTGGAGCCCTACAACGTCATCTATACACCTGGACTGACCAGAGACGGAGGGGACCGCCTCCAGTATTTGTAAAGTTCCCTTTTCCTTTGGCAGAGGTGTGGTTTTATGGGCCACAAAACAGGGACATCCTAACCTTCTGTAGCTACATCCTCAGTGGTGGACACTATGAGTCAAATCAAGGAGGAGGCTATGGCCTCACAGGCTGTGCTACACTGAAAAGATAATGACAGACATTGTCTCATGCCAGACATCTCTGACAGTTAAAATTGATCATATCCAAGCTGACCTGAACTGCTTGAAAGCGGACATGGATAGGGTGAGAGAGAGAACCACAGAGACAGAACATCATATTAGTGAAGTGGAGAATACTGGGGAAAACCAAGCATGGGCTACTATTATGCAACAACAGATTAAAATCCTGCAGGAGAGGGTAGAGGATGCGGAAAACCGCAACCGCAGGAAAATTGCAAAAAATGGGTCTCCCAAAAGACGGGGAATGCCTGAAAAAAATTTACAGAGAATCTGATCCGCCAGGTGCTAGACCCAATCTCTTTATCCTCCTGTTTCGTAATTGAAAGAGCGCATCGCATTCCAACCAGACTGTTACCACCGGGATCTCCAGCGCGTCCTTTTATTATGAAGGAGCTTAATTATCCAGATCGAGATGCGATCCTAACAGCCGCAAGGAAAAAAGGAGAGATAAAATACGAAAATACACGGCTGTCCTTTTACCCAGATTACATGACTGAAGTCCAAAGGAAGAGATGACAATTCACCTCAGTAAGAAACTGCCTGTGAGAGCTTGGCCTAAGATACTCAATGTTGTAACCCACGTGTGTGAGAGTCCAAGTTCAGAACAAAACTTTGTTCTTCACCTCTCCAGAATGACTGGTTGGACAAACGTCGAGACGGGAGACGCTGAGAGGAATATTTATTTTATCGCCTATATGCTGCGGTTTTAGGGAGGGAGCTATAACAGGTTCAGTTAACGGCACACTCCCCTATGGAGTGAATAGTTAGATGTTTCTTCACAGTCGGTTAGAGGTACAAAGCTCATCCATTTTGGGGCAGTATGGCAGGGAGGTATGGGACAGGGATTGCTTACTGTTCTTGAAGTTTTGTTGTGTATGAGTGGTATGAATGTTCGAATGAATGGTGTGAAATGGATTCCGGCACCTGGGTCCAGCCCACCTGGAGGAAGATTTTACTCATGGCTCACAAATGGCGTCATTTAATGTAATTTCCTGGAATGTCCAAGGTCTAAACTGCAAAATTAAAAGGGCGCTGGTTTTTAACTTTCTATGTCCATACAATCCTGATATTATGATACTCCAGGAAACTCACATGAGAGGACAAAAAGTTCCAGCACAAAAAGGCCGTGAATAGGTTCCAGTTGCCATGCAGTTTATTCTAACTATACCAGGGGGGTCTCAATATTGGTGGTGAAGAGCCTTCCATTTATGTTATTACATGTCCACATTGATCCTTCTGGTAGGTACATAGCAATGCCTGTTCAAATTCGGGGATTTGACTATGTACTGGGAGGTATATACGTGCCCCTCCCTTTTCCAGTACTGTCTTAAACCAAATGGCGACCCTTATGGCTTTATATCCTGCGACTCCCATTCTGCTGCTGGAGGATTTCAATGCGACGCTGTGTAGAGACATGGATCGCCTACATCCACGGACGTCGCATGACCCTACTTTGGGGACATGGGCCGGATCGTGCGGCCTAACAGAAGTGGGAAGATGGAAACATCCAGGGGATAGGCAATTTTCGTGCTATTCCGCGTCCCTTTCCCGCATTGACCTAGCTTTTGCAAGTAGGGATTTATTGCCACATGTGGTAGCGGCAGATTATTTGCCAAGAGGCATTTCGGATCACGCCCCCTTACTGGTGTGAGTTTATCAGCAGATTGGAGGGACAATAAAAGAATGGAGATTGAACCCCAAATGGTTGCAAGTACCGGTCGTGGAGGAGAGGTGCAGGGAAGACATGGGTATCTACTGGGAAACCAATGAGGATACCGCTGACCCTCTGATAGAATGGGACACACTAAAGGCTGTGACTAGAGGGAATCTTATTAGCACCGTAGCCACCCACAGAGCTATTCTTAATGCATGAAGGGTGGCGCTGGAGGGGGAGTTGGCACAGGCAGAAGCAGACTACGGTAGGCAGGCTGAGGAGGAGCACAAGGGCAAGATGGAGGAGATACAAAGGGTCTATAATTTGCTTCTTACCCAATATACGCAGAAGAGGTTACTGTCACAGAGACACACGATCTTTGCTGAGGAATTATACGACCACCATGGCGGCAACTGTAGCGGTGTGGAGGAGATTTGTTGGAGTCTATCTTGGTGAGGGAGAGGGAGGCTCGTGGTCTCCATATATACCTTTGTGGCAGAAAAAGAAGCTCCCTGAATTAGTATCTCTTTGAATTAGTATCACTTTGAATTGTGGTCACAGAAGGGTATCAAATATTTGGGACAACTATATATTAAACGGGAGATTTCCTGATTTCCAGGAGTTAACCAACAGACATGACTTACAGAGGGGAACCCTGTTCAAATATTTTCAGTTGCGACACGCATGTTTTAAACAATTTGGGGGAGGTAACATACAGCTGTGTGGAGCCTTGGAGAGGGTGGCTAGACCCTGTGAAGCCAGTTTCTACCTTCTTCAAGAGCATTGTGAGATGTCAGCCTTCCCCTATTAAAAAAGCTTTTGTGAGGACATTCCTGAGCTGGAGTCTCATCACTTGGAGAAGTTGGCATCCACATGGAGATCCACAGTGATCAGTGATAGGGAACAGTTGATACAGGGTAAGTGGCTCCACAAGGTGTAACATACGCCAGCAAGATTAGCTCTGATGGGGAAACTGTCCAGTCCGATTTGCACTAGATGCAACAGTGCTCGCGGCTCCCTCTTTCACATGATATGGTTAGGGCCTTCAGGTTCACGGTTCACGGTTTTTTAAATGAGAAACTTATATTTAATATTTAACGCTAGGAAATCTATACTGTTAAGTTGAAAGCCTCCTAAACTACCATCTCTGGGACATTGGAAACAGTTAGTAAAAGTATAAGCTTACTTTTGAGGCGCAAGGAGTTCCAGACAGATTTCTAGATATTTGGAGCGTATGGATCGCTTCACAGACTGGTTAGTTTGTGGGAAGGCCGACAGGGTCGGGGGGAGGGGGGAGCAGAGGGGCCAGGCGTCGGACCGCGGAGAGTGATTGGCTTTTTCTGTTTCACAAATAAAACGGATGGCTGGGGTGAATGGGTATCAATGAAATCAAACATATTATTGTATTGTTCAAATATATGACAGTAGGAGAGCTATCTATCATATGTAAACTGAATAATGATGGTTTTATAAGATTATAAAGCTTGAACTGGAATATGCAGTTAGAAACTGTATTTCTGCAGAGTGAATATTATTCATGTTTGTATCTTTAAATGTTTTGTACTTTCAAAAATAAACACTTTTAAAACAAAGACAACCACTCACACACTTTCTAAGTATGAGGGGGGTGGTTGCTGGTAATATAATTGCATATAAACAGTATAAGGCGATACAGGCACCTAGGTGGGTAACAGTAAGAAAGAAGGGTAGAGGGAAGAGTGTCAGGGAGGCTCGTCCTGATTTGGTACACCCCAACAATTTGCCAAAGATTGGCGGATGAGGGGGATGTCGGTTCTGAAATATATTTGCTGCAGCAAGACACTACCCCTGTCTGCTCCAGTAAGATGGGGATAGGAGTGCAGGTAGGCTAGACAGGTGTTTGTAGTTGGGGACTAAATTATTAGGGGCACAGACAGGGCAATCTGCCACAAAGAACGGGATCGTCGAACAGTGTGTTGTTTACCTGGGGCCGGGTTCGACATATCGCGGATCGGGTTGACAGATTGCTGGTTGGGGCTGGTGAGAATCCAGCTGTCACAATGACAAAGTTAGAGGTAGGTGGAGTGTCCTTAAAAACGATTTCAGGGACTTAGGCCAAAAAGCTCAGGGCAAGGACCTCCAAGGTAATATTTTCAGAAATATTACCTGTTCCACGAGCCCACACCAGAGAGGCAGCGGGAGATTAAGAGAAGTGAAAAAGTGGCTAAAAAAAATTGGTGTAGGAAAGGGGGATTTGGGTTTTGGAGAACTGGGCTGACTTCTGTCTTGGCTACAGACTCTATGCTAGGGATGGGCTGCACCTAAAAGGGGGGGGGGCAGCTGGAGTGGGGGACAAATGGCAGGAAGTTGGGAGTAATATTTAAACTTCGGACTGGGGGGTAGGGTAACTAAACATATAGCATGCAAGATAGTGAAGATAGAGAGTGGGAAATTTTTAGGAATAAAACAGGGGGTGGAGTGGGGGAGGGGGTGTTTGCAATAGATAAAAATTCGGGGGAGAAAGGAATAAAAACTGAAAAATCTATAAATTGCATGCTGACCAATGCCAGGAGTCTGAACAACAAAATTAATGAACTAGAAGTATTAATAGCTGAAGAAAAATATGACACAGTGGGGATAACTGAGACGTGGCTGGACGAGAGCTACGACTGGGCGGTTTAAAACTTGCGGGGTTTTACAGTCTTTTAGTAAGGTCGTAAAGCCCGGAAAGGGGGGAGGTGTCTGTCTCTATGTAAAAATCCTGTCTGAAGCCAAACACTGCGGGAAGATACGGGGTACAGGAAAATGAACATGTGGAATTCATTATGGGTAAATATACATGGGGGTAACAATAACAATATAATACTAATAGGGGTCTGCTATAGGCCCCCAAATATAACAAAACCATGGAAGATGGACTCCTCAGGCAAATAGATGAGGCGGCTAATCAGAATGAGGTTATTATTATGGGCGCTTTAAAACTATCCAGACATCAATTGGGGAAATCTGAAAGCTTGTAGCTCTATAAAGGAAACAGGTTTTGTCAATACTAATGATAATTACCTTTGCCAAAATGGTTTGCAGGAACCGACTAGAGGAAAGGCCCTTCTTAGACCAAATATTAACAAATTGACCTGACAGAGTAACAAAGGTTCAGGTTTGAGGGGCACCTGGGGAAATTTGTGACATAATATAATAAATTTTGTTTATCCTCAATAGAGTTTTTTGTCAAGGAGCCACAAAAACACTGAATTTTAGGAAGGTATTTTTTTTTCTGCTTAGGGAGGCCCTAAAACTTTATTGACTGGGAACAATGTGTTTAAATATGGCCAGAACTAATAATAAATGGGATTTTTTTAAAAAAATCCTAGGTTTTACCACTGTGAGAGGTACTTTTACCTTATGGTAATTAAAAAAAATTAGAAACAGGAAAAAAACCCAATTTGTGGAATCAACAGGGATGTAAAAAGAGGCAATAAAAAACAAAAAAGAAAGCTTTTTCACCTACTAAAAAAGGAGGGCAGTGAAGAGGCACTAAAGAGCTATGGGAAAATAAATAAAGTGTGTAAAAAATAAAGATAAAGGAAGCAAAGCTGGAGAGGGAAAAGACATATTGCTATAGAAGTAAAAACTAACCCCAAAATATTTTTTAAACTATATAATAGTAAAAAATTAAAAGGAAAATGTTGGCCCTTTAAAAAATTTACTGAGGGAGAGACAGTAGGGGCGATGAGAAAAAAAGCAAACGTATTAAAAACACTTTTTTTCCACTGTATTTACCGAGGAGGATGACCTTCCTGTTGAAACAGAGAGATGTGGTAAACTCCAACTTAAAGTTTCTCGTTCTAACCCAGGAAGAAGTGCAGCTCCGTTCTTAGGAAGATTAAATGACAAATCCCAGGTTCCAGATGGCATACACCACGTGTCCTAAGAGAGTTAAGTGATGTCATAGATGGGGCCCTATTCTTAATATTCATTGGACTGTCTAATAACGGGGTATGCCCCAAAAGGATTGGCGCATAGCAAATGTGGTGCCAATATTCAAAAAGGGGTCAAAAGTGATCCAGGAAAACTTATAGGCCAGTAAGCTTAACCTCCTTTGTAGGGTAAAATGTTTGAAGGTTTTCTCAGAGATGCTACCCTGGGAGTATCTCACTGAAATAAATGTATACGCCGTTCCAGCACGGGTTCATAAAGGGATCGGTCTGTCAGACAAATCTCATCGCTTCTATGGGGGAAGTCAGTGCTAGACTGGATCGGGGTGAGGCACTGGATGTCATTAATCTAGATTTTTCTAAAGCTTTTGGGTTTACGGTGCCACATAAAAGGTTGGTAAATAAAATGAGAATGCTTGGAAGGGGGGGAAAATGTGTGCAAGTGGGTAAGTAATGGCTCACTGATAGAAAACAAAGGGTAGAAAATTAAACGGTACATACTCAGACTGGATCGCTGTTACTAGTGGGGTACCACAAGGGTCAGTATTGGGCCCTATCCTCTTTAAATTTTCATTAAAATGATCTTACACAGGGAATACACAGTAGAATATCGATCTTTCCCAGACGATACAAGCTCTGTAAAGTAATCAACCACAATAGAGGATAATATGTTATTCAAAGGATCTGGTAAGTTGGAGGCCTGGGCAGGGAAATGGCGATGAGGTTTAACACTGATAAATGCAAGGTTATGCACATGGGGAAGAGAAATCCATTACATGATTACACTGAAACATGAAACACTGGGTAAAAGTGACATGGAGAAGGACTTGGGAATCCTGGTGTACAGTAAACTTAATTGTAGCAGCCAGTGTCAGGCAGCAGCAGCCAAAGCAAATAGGATCATGGGGGTGCATTTAAAAGGGGCATAGATGCACATTATAGAAATTATTCTCCCATTATACAAGTCAACTGGTTAGACCACACATGGAATATTGTGTACAGTTTTGGGCACCAGTGCACGGAAAGACATTGTTTGAGCTTGAACAGGTACAAAGGCGGGCAACCAAAAATAATAAAAGGACTGGGTGGACTACAGTACACGAAAGATTGGCAAGATTAGGGTTATTTTGTTTAGAGAAAAGAAGGCTTCGGGGGGAAAATAATAAATATGTTTTTAAATTTTATCAAAAGGTCATATATAGAGATCTCTCCCAAGATTTTTTTTATACACAGGGCTTATCTAGAACAAGGGGGGGATCCTTTACGTCTTGAGGAACGAAAGTTTTACATAAACTTTGAAAGGGATTCTTTACTGTAAGGCGTGAGGGTATGGAATTTCTGCCAGAGGGATGGTTTAAAGGTGAATTCAATAAACCGAGTTCAAAAAGGGTTTGGATGCATTTCTGGAGCGTAATAATATAACAAGTTTATTGTGAAATAGGATTCTGGGAGGGGTCATTGATCAGGGATTTTTCTGATTGCCAGAAATTTGGGGTCAGGAAGGAATTTTCCCTAAAATTGGGGGCAATTGGCTTCTTACCCATTGGGGGTTTTTGCCTTCCTCTGGATCAAACAACCTTAGCACAACAGGCTGAACTAGATGGGACGACTTGTCTTTTTTTAGCCTTACAAACTATGAAACTATGAAACTATGAAAAGGGTGCCATTAAAGCAAATACAAGTGGTGCACCATGCTAGCTTACAGCCTATCACGCCACTAATATTCGATTGGACGGGCTGCCCAGCAACTTTTTGGTGTCCGACACAAAATACAGACACCCTCTGCTCTCTAGTACTTTTGCGCAAAAAAATTACATACTGGAAAAACATTAAATATGAGATATTAGTTGATACGGTGGCCACTATACACAAGCCCGCAAGCCCCATCAAGGCTCCTCATTACTTGCGAGTCCCTATGCTAACAGAAGACTGACATGTAGAGAATGTGATTGATTGCGTACAGGAGTAGCGATGAGCGAATCCTAAAAAGTTTGAGTTCGAGTCGAACTGCGAACTCAAATTCAAACCCAAAAATTAAAGTCAATGGGAGAAGATGTTCTGGTTAATTTTTATACCTTATACAGATGAGGAGAAGCTGTAATTACCTTCCAGAAGAGTAAACTGGACCCGTGGAACAACTTAGTGAAGAAAATTTGGCTCTAAGGGCTTGCTCACACGACGCTTTTGCGATCCGTTTTACGGATCCGCAAAACGGATCTAACACTTGTCAGTGTGATTAACATTGCTTTCACAGGCAAACGCGCATAGCCGTTCTCACGAGAGATCGCCGACGCGCTTTTGAGAGCTCTCCTGCACTGCGCTTTTCGGAATCCGCTTTAAGAATTGACATGTCAATTCTTCTTGCGTTCTACGCAAGTGAAAGCCCATAAGAAATAATGGAGTACGCTTTTGGCACCTGTCCAAAAGCGCTCCACACTGTGGGTATGTATTGCCGGCTGAAAGCGCATCCGTAAAGCGCAGTGCACAGCTGATGGAGGTGAGCGTGGCTTCAGGGGGCTGGATCGTGGGATTGGAGGTGTTGCTGCTGGGCTTGCACAGCCGTGCTAGTGTTGCTGCTGCTGGGCTCGGCTGAAAAAGAGATCTGAAAACGTATCCGGAAAGCGGATCAGTAAAACGCAAGTCAATAAGCATACAATACGGATCCAAATAAAGTGTGAACTGTTGTGTTTTTCGGATCCGCTTTCCAGATGCGGATTTCACTCAAAAGCGGATCCGTACAAAGGATCCAAAACGTCGTGTGAACAAGCCCTATGAGTGACAGAAAAGAATTGAGAGGCTAAAATACTTCATTCTTTTCAATGGCTTAAAGAAAAGATGAGGACAGCTTGCAAGCAGGGGCAAAGCTAAAGAAGGTGCAGCGGTAGCAGCTGCTACGGGGTACAGCATCCTGATGGGGCCCAAAAGCCCCTTTGACACATAAGACACCGGTATTGGAAATGGCAAATGGCAACTTGCAGGAGCCCCATTTCACTTTTTGCACCAGGGCCCAAGAACATGTGATATATGTGGTGGCAGCAAGAACATCCCAACGGGGAACATGGGAGTTTCGGCTGGCAGGGGCGTAGTTATAGGGGGCGTAGCGGTAGGCAAGGCTGCCATCAGTCATCTAGTAACCATTTCAGGGCCACATACAGCCAAACCAAATGGGCCCCCCCAACCAGTACTAGTTCCTATTTTTTAACATATAAGTGGGCCCCTTTTTGATTAGAGTCCCTGACAGGAGTGCTGCCGGTACTGCTCTATTGGCACCCCTGCCAGTTACCATGTGCCATTTCCAATACCGGTGTCTTCTTATGTGTCAAAGGGGCTTTTGGGCCCACTCAGGATGCAGGGCCCCGTAGCGGCTGCTACCACTGCACCCCATCTAACTATGCCCCTGCCAGATGAACCTCCATGTTCCCCGTTGGGATGTTCTTGCTGCCACCACATACAGGGGTGCCAATAGGGCAGTATGGGCAGTACTCCTGCCAGGGGCCCTAATCAAAAAGGAAAAAACTTTGAGACTCTCGGTTCACATATTTTGATCAAAAGATGTTTAAGCTGCCCACGACTTTCAACGTGATCTCAACATCGGGCAGTCCTACACTATCCTTACCTCTCAATAGAGCCAATTCATGGCCTCTCACTGTGTCAACCGACCTCCATTATACAGAGAGAAAAAAATAAGAAAACACACCAGACTTGCAAGCTGCACTTCTTATGACAGCCTGTGAGAGTGGGCGGGTGCAGAAACCCAAAATGGAAGCACCCCTTCCTTCCCTTATAGGTTAAAATCAATGTACACCAAGTATAACGTATGTTTCTGCACACAAAAACATTTCTGAAAAAACGTATGCAAACCTGGGTGCCATTGGCAGGGCTGCGGCACACATATATACATATATACATGTACACACACAGACCGCCGCCAGCGGCACACTACTGCAAAAATGGCAATACACTACGTGGAAATCCCTAAAGAAGCATTTATGCTATCTATCATACATGAAAAAACTTTGGGGACTCTCGGTTCACATATTTTGATCAAAAGATGTTTAAGCTGCACACGACTTTCAACGTGATCTCAACATCGGGCAGTCCTACACTATCCTTACCTCTCAATAGAGCCAATTCATGGCCTCTCACTGTGTCAACCGACCTCCATTATACAGAGAGAAAAAAATAAGAAAACACACCAGACTTGCAAGCTGCCCTTCTTATGACAGCCTGTGAGAGTGGGCGGGTGCAGAAACCCAAAATGGAAGCACCCCTTCCTTCCCTTATAGGTTAAAATCAATGTACACCAAGTATAACGTATGTTTCTGCACACAAAGGTAAGGATAGTGTAGGACTGCCCGATGTTGAAATCACGTTGAAAGTCGTGGGCAGCTTAAACATCTTTTGATCAAAATATGTGAACCGAGAGTCTCAAAGTTTTTTTTATGTATGATAGATAGCATAAATTCTTCTTTAGGGATTTCCACGTAGTGTATTGCCATTTTTGCAGTAGTGTGCCGCTGGCGGCGGTCTGTGTGTGTACATGTATATATGTATATATGTGTGCCGCAGCCCTGCCACTGGCACCCAGGTTTGCATACGTTTTTTCAGAAATGTTTTTGTGTGCAGAAACATACGTTATACTTGGTGTACATTGATTTTAACCTATAAGGGAAGGAAGGGGTGCTTCCATTTTGGGTTTCTGCACCCGCCCACTCTCACAGGCTGTCATAAGAAGTGCAGCTTGCAAGTCTGGTGTGTTTTCTTATTTTTTTCTCTCTGTATAATGGAGGTCGGTTGACACAGTGAGAGGCCATGAATTGGCTCTATTGAGAGGTAAGGATAGTGTAGGACTGCCCGATGTTGAGATCACGTTGAAAGTCGTGTGCAGCTTAAACATCTTTTGATCAAAATATGTGAACCGAGAGTCTCAAAGTTTTTTCATGTATGATAGATAGCATAAATGCTTCTTTAGGGATTTCCACGTAGTGTATTGCTAATCAAAAAGGGGCCCACTGATATGTTAAAAAATAGAAACTAGTAATGGTTGGGGGCCCTACTTGATTTGGCTCCCAAGCCTCAGGGTCAAGGGGCACTAACCAGATCTTCCTCCTCTTCTTCCTCCTCCTGTATTCTGTGCCAACCTCTTACCGGTGGTGTCCACCCCTGCCTCCTCATCTTGTCTGTCACCAGAGCCCTGGCTAGCCTCATGAGCTCTACTCTGTGAGCTGAACTGCTGTTCTGTACCCACCCTCAGACCACCACTTAAAGAAGACCTATGCAATTGTGAAACAGTTGGGCCTTCTACATCCTCCGGCAAGTAAGACCCTATGTCCGCCTCCTCCTCCTCCATCACTGCTGGGACCTGCTGCCACAGAGTGGCAGAGTGGCTTGTTCCAGTAAAAATATGACCACAATGGTCATGCTGACAATGCCATTGTCCTGACTGACCATTTTGGTGCCCTCTTCAAAACTCTATGGGTCAACAACCCGAGGTCTGCAACACTGCTAGTCAGGCCATACGACATTTCATAGTGGATAATGGCATTACGCTGCTGCCACAATCGCTGGAGCATGTGGAGGGTGGAATTCCAGTGTGTTGCCACATCACATATCAGATTGTTGACGGGGAGGCCCAGATGACGCTGCAACGCTGCCAGTCATGCTGAAGCAGGGTGCGAATACCGGAAGTGTGAGCTAAGACCTCGAGCCTTCCTCCGAAAACAGTGAAGACCCGGGTAGCACTTCAGTAAGTACTTCACAACCAGGGTCAGGACGTGTGCCAGGCAAGGGATGTGCGTAAGTCTACCGATTTTAAGGGCAGCAAGGAGATTGCTACCGTTGTCGCAAACCACTTTGCCTGGCGCCAGATTCTTAGCACCCAGCAACTGGTTGGTCTGAGTGTGCAAAGCCGTCCACAGCTCTTGACCTGTGTGTTGACAGTCTCCAAGACAAATTAATTTGAGAACAGCTAGGTTTCTCTTGGCACGTGATGCTACCCGTCGAGGTTGGGGATCTGGACTCTGCAACATCACAGCAGTGTGGAAGAGTGTCGGCCGAGACCCATCACCAGAGGCACTATCATCCACCAAACTCACCCAGTGAGCAGTCAGTGAGATGTAACACCCTTGACCGTGCTTACTAGTCCATGTGTCTGTAGTGAGATGGACTTTGGTGGACACAGATGCAGATGGAGATCTTTTCTGTAACGTGGCGGGACAGGGCAAGGACAGCTTTTCTGGCAAAGAAATGCCTGCTCGGCATCTGATATTGGGGTCATGCCAGGGCCATTACGTAGTGGAACCCATCTGTGTCCACCTGGCAGAAAAATAACATTTCCAAGGCCAACAGCCTGGCAATGCCAACATTCAGAGTTTTGGCTCTGGGATGGTTGGAGTGAAAGCGTTTCTTATGTCCAGAAGCGAGTGGTCCAGCCCAATTGGGCTGATACCAAAGCCCGATGGCTCTATATGCTTCTGCAATGACTTTCAGAAGCTTAACGAAGTGTCAAAATTCAACGCCTACCTGATGCCAAGGGTAGATGAGTTAATCGAGAGGCTAGGTCATGCCAAGTACTTCTCCACCCTAGATGTAACTAAGGGCTACTGGCAGGTTCCCCTTACTGATCAAGTCAAAGAAAAGACAGCCTTTGCCACACCGGATGGCCTATACCAGTATAACTGCTTACCTTTTGGCTTGCATGGGGCTCCAGCGACCTTTCAGTGGTTAATGGATATTGTCCTCAAGCCCCATCATCGGTATGCGTCAGCATACCTAGACGACATTATTATATTTAGTGAGGACTGGGACAAGGTGCAGGCTGTGCTTAATTCCCTGAGAGCAGCGGGGCTAACAGAGAATCCTAAGAAATGTGCCTTGGGTTTGGAGGAAGCCCGGTACTTGGGATATGTAATCGGCAGAGGCATTATAAAACCCCAAATCAATAAGGTACAAGCTATTCAGGAATGGCCATAGCCCACAACAAAAAGGCAGGTGAGGGTCTTTCTAGGTATTGTGGGTTACTACCGGAGATTTGTTCAGAACTTCGCTAGTATAGCAGCACCTCTGACGGATCTGACATGGCACAGTAAGTCTGTCATGGTTACTTGGAACCCAGAGGCAGAGAGGGCGTTCTAGGTGTTAAAACTGGCTCTCTATGACACGCCAGTACTGGTAACTCTTAACTTTAAAAAGGAGTTCATTGTGCAGACGGATGCGTCTGATGTGGGACTGGGTTCAGTGCTTTCCCAGGAGGTAGATGGAGAAGAGCATCCTGTCACCTACCTAAGTAGGAAGCTCACCCTGGCTGAGAAAAACTACAGCATTGTTGAGCGGGAGTGCTTGGCCACTAAATGGGCCCTTGAGTCCCTTAAATATTATTTGTTGGGCCGACACTTCTGATTAATCACGGATCACTCTCCATTAACTTGGATGTGTCAGGCGAAGGAAAGGAATGCTAGAGTCACAAGGTTGTTCCTCAACTTGCAAAATTTCAAATTTACAGTTGAGCACAGAGCAGGGAAGCTACAGTGTAATGCTGATGCTCTTTCCCGAACACACTGTATGGTGGCCAAAGGTGTCCGACCCCACAGGTTCAAAGAGAGGGGGAGGGTATGTGAGAAGGTGACAGGCGATGTCGCCGAGGGAAGGTATTTTTCCTAGGGTACTGTCTTATGTGGCTTTAGGAAGCTTATGGACCGATGCGTGTCACCGAGAGGCATGGGCTTGGTGAAGTAAGGCCGGCAGTTTAGGTGTCAGTAACAAAATGTTACTGACACAGTGTGTTAGTATAGCGGCTCCAGTCCGATTATCTGGGTCGGCTTTTCTGGAGTGGTCAAAGAGCAGGGTGGGTGTCCACTCCCACGCACCAGGTGAGGCTGGTGTCAGGCCTATAAAGCCTGAACCTACAGGCCTGTGTTGGTCTTCCTGTGGACCTCTGCTGCTAAGAGGGAAACCACGTTGAGACCGTCTAAACGGTGTAAGACAGAAAGGAATGCTCTGTCTAGGTAGTGCTCAGATGAGCAGATTTTTTTTTTGTATTTTGGCCTGAACTTTAAGGCCCTGAGTTTTTGTTTTCTCCTGCAAATAAACCCAGGCAGTACCTGGACTTGGACTTTACAACGTGTCACTATCTCTGTCTGTTGAAGCCCATGCTGCCTACCGGTTCGTGACGCTAACCCCCACAAAATGTTATAGGTGTTATAGGGGTATATTAGGAGTGTAACAGGGTTAGCTGTCAGAGACTAGGCCGCCCCTGTTGGGATGATTACTTAGTCTACTATAAGATAAGTGCAAGTTTTTTGTTAGGAAAAGATTTTATATATATTTGTGTTGTAGACATTTGAATTATAGTCTCATTGATCTTGATTATGCATTATTATGCACTATTTTATTGATAAATATTAAAAGTTATATTTTAGATTTGGAATTTGTTTAGGTAGTTTTTTTCAGTGATATTATGATGGATTACACTCAGAGGATGGCTTCATGCACTTTATTACATAAGGTGTTAGCTGGCATTACACGTGTCTGATCAGGTCCCTGACCACAAAACTAACAAGTTGTAATGCCATTGTAGTCCACCTAAACAAATAGTGAGACCCCTAGAGGCTATACAGCATATAACATATTGCTACACCATGTTGGATTTAATTTTAATTGCCTATGCTTGTTGTCTATAGGAATACATTTTGCTATATGCTTCCCCAAAGTAAATTTTAAGCCCTCCCATTTGGCTTTTATATCAGACTTTGATAGTAGCTGTTCCCAGTCTGTGTCCTTTAGTACAGCCCTCAATAAGGGGAAATTGGCATTATTAAAATTAAATGTTTTTGCCCTCACAGTCTGTGTTTGTTCTACCCAGTTTAGATTAAAACGAATTATTTTGTAGTTGCTGTTACCGAGATTTTCAGAAACAGTGACTGCTACAACAAATTCTGCTTTGTTGGAAATTACTAGATCCAACAAACCATCACTTCTAGTGGGATCTTTATGGCCTATAAAACTATCCTGTAACAGGTTAACTTCCTCTCCTTTGTAGTCAAAGCAGAACTGTGACTGCAGTCAATATCTGGACAATTTGTTTAAGCAGCTGACCCTCTATCTCCTCAGTGAGGTTCAGGGGGTCTATAGATTACACCAAAATATTTTTTCTGTGCTAATCCCCCCCTTGTATTTCCACCCACAAGGTTTCCAAATCTTCATACGCTATTGTCTTTTGCACAGTTGCTTTCATATCACTCCTTCTCCTTTCCTGTTTGCCCTGTCCTTCATAAATAGAGTAA
Organism: Phyllomedusa bahiana; assembly: GCA_025379985.1. NCBI lineage: Eukaryota > Metazoa > Chordata > Amphibia > Anura > Hylidae > Phyllomedusa > Phyllomedusa bahiana. The sequence goes on along the minus strand of JAODAL010025876.1, from coordinate 12,221 downwards.
AACCTTGGAGGTTAATGGCCCAATCATATGAAGAATCCAGCCATGTATCACTAACACAAACTGCGTCAATCTGTTCCTCTAGAACTAGCACCTCAAGCTTCCTCATTTTGCTTGCTAGACTTCTGGTATTTGTGAACAGACACTTTAAATTCCTTCACAGTTTTACACATTCATTAGATGGCATGGGATTACATGAAATATTGTGGGCACCCATAGTGGGGGAAAATAAGTATATGATACACTGGCAATTTTGCAAGTTTTCCCACCTACAAAGAATGGAGATGTTTGTAATTTTTGGCATAGTTATAATTCAACTGTGAAAGAATCTAAAATAAAAATCTAGAAAATCACCTTGTATAATTTTTAAATAATTTGCATTTTATTGCATGACCTAAGTATTTGATCACGTGCCAACCAGCAAGAATTCTGGCTCTCACAGATCTCTTAGTTTTTCTTTAAAAGCACTCCTACTTTGCACTCATTACCTGTATTAATTTAGCCTGTTTGTAATTGTTACCTGTATAAAATACACCAGTTCAGACACTCAGTCAATCTCTCCACCATAGCCAAAACCAAAGCCCTGTCTAGGACACCTTAAACAAAATTGTAGACCTGCACAAGGCTGAGATGGGCTACAGGACAATAGGAAGGCAATAAGAAAGAAATAAGTGTTGGCACAATCTTAAGAAAATGGAAGAAACACAAGGGGCGACATGTATGATCGGGCTTTTCGCCTGTTCTTTGGAGTAACTTGCGCCTCCCGGCCCGAATCCCCCTGTCGGACACAGGGATGCAGTGTTAGGCGCACTTTTAGCTGCGCCCCGCATGAAGGGGCGGGCAATGGGCACGGTGTGGGCGCGCTGTAGGCGTTCCGGGGGCGGGACGCGGCGCGCTCGAAAACTCCGAGGCATGTACGATCGCGAGTCGGCAAAGTGCGGCGTATTGCAGCGCTCGGCAGCTCAGACAGTCAGACCTAGTTTATTTTGGTCTAAATGCTCCGGCAGAGGCAAAGTGAAGCAAGAACGGAACATGAGAGGAAGCATACAGAAGATCGCAAGTGAAATCTCGGCGCTCCGCTCCATGCAGCATGGAGTATGATTCAAAAAAATCGCCTTTATAAAGGCGGAAAACATTATCAGAAAAAGAGCTCAAACCTCAGAAATAAAAAATAATAAAAAAAATCACTTTCCAAAAATCTAGAACGGCGCAATATCAAGAATTAGGATATTGGAAATTGCCGGGATACAGTAATTCAAATTCTGAAAGCTATTCTCATTGGTCGGCAGAAACCGGCCAATCAGAATAGGTGCGACAGTGAACCATTAAAACCTATTGAGAACTATTGACCAATCAGAATCAAAGGTGGGACAGTTCAAAATACAGTAAAAATGCAGAAAAGAGATGACTGGCTGAGCTAGCGGGGGCTTGGCTATCTCGGCTAATCAGAATAGGAGCGACAGGGACCCATTATAACCTATGGAGAAGTTTTGACCAATCAAAATCAAAGGCGGTACAGTTCAAAATACAGTAAAAATGCTGAAAAGAGCTGATTGGTTGCTAGCGGGGGTTTGGCTATCCCAGCCAATCAGAGCGTGAGCTACTTCTCCCATTGTAGTCTATGGAGAGATGGGCGCAATGCAATCTCGGCTCTCAACGCCGTGCGGCATGGAGTATGCATAAAAAAATAATTTTTATTAGTTGTAAAATATTCTCTGAAAAAGAGCTGAAACCTTCTATAAACATAAATCAATTCAATCCCGAACAACACGTTTGTTGCCGAGACCGGCGCTACATCGAGAATTGCAATAGAGAGAATTTCCGGGAAATACAGTAATTCAAATTCTGTAAGCTATTCTCATTGGTCGACATAAACCAGCCAATCAGAATAGGAGCGACAAAGACCCATTATAAGCTATGGAGGAGAATTGACCAATCAGAATAGGAGCGACAAAGACCCATTATATCCTATGGAGAAGTTTTGACCAATCAAAATCAAAGGCGGGACAGTTCCAAATACAGTAAAAATACAGAAAAGAGCTGATTGGCTGAGCTAGCGGTGGCTTGGCTATCCCAGCCAATCAGAGCGCGAGCTACTTCTCCCATTGTAGTCTATGGAGAGATCGTCGCAATGCAATCTCGGCGCTCTGCGCCGTGTGGCATGGAGTATGATTAAAAAACTCATTTTTATTAAGTGTAAAACATTATCAGATAAAGCGCTGAAACCTTCTCTAAAAAAAAATCCGTTAAATCCCTAACAACGCATCTGTCGCCGAGACCGGCGCTACATAAGGAATTGCAATATAGAGAATTGCCGGGAAATACAGTAATTCAAATTGTTTAAGCTCTTCTGATTGGTCGGCAGAAGCCAGCCAATCAGAATAGGAGCGACAAAGACCCATTATATCCTATGGAGGAGTATTGAGCAATCAGAATAGGAGCGACAAAGACCCATTATATCCTATGGAGAAGTTTTGACCAATCAAAATCAAAGGCGGGACAGGTCAAAATACAGTAAAAATGCTGAAAAGAGCTGATTGGTTGAGCTCGCGGGGGCTTGGTTTATCCACCCAATCAGAGCGCAAGTGCTTCTCCAATTGTAGTCTATGGAGGGATGGGCGCACTGCACTCTCGGCTCTCAGCACCGTGCAGCATGGAGTATGAATAAAAAACTCATTTTTATTAAGTGTAAATCATTATCAGATAAAGCGCTGAAACCTTCTCTACAAATAAATCAGTTACATCCCTAACAACATGTTTGTCGCCGAGACCGGCGCTACATAAGGAATAGCAATAGAGAGACTTGCCGGGAAATCCCAGTAATTCAAATTGTTTAAGCTTTCTCATTGGTCGCATAAACCAGCCAATCAGAATAGGAACGACAGTGGCCCATTTTTACCTATGGAGGAGAATTGACCAATCAGAATAGGAGCGCAGGGACCCATTATAACCTATGGAGAAAAATGACCAATCATATTCAAAGGCGGACAGTTCAAAAGACAGTAAAAGGCAGAACGAGTGATTGGTTGAAGCGGCGGGGGGCTCGTCCAGCTTAGCCAATCAGAGCGCGAGCTACTTTCTCATGAGTTCTATGGAGAAAAGAAATGCAGAGCGAGCTCTGTGTTTGGCTAAGTTAAAAGAGGGCGGTTATTTGGACCAATGGGAGAGCAAGCGACGCCCCTATGGGTTTCTAATGAAATCTGTACTAAAACTGTACATGGCAGAAATCACATCATAAGACTACTGAAGTTGCACCGATGTGTAGATAAAATGAGCAATAATATGTGGCTAACTAAAAGTTGATGTGCTCGAGTTTAACATGGTCTATCTGAAGCGGCGAAGTCAAGTGCAGGCGGAATATTGTAATGTGTTGAGTTTCGACACTGCCAGCAGTACTATTGTTTCCTCAATGTTTGGTCAGAACCTCCCTCTCAAGCAAGAAATCCTGCTTGGGGGGTTCCAGGTCCAGGAAGCCTTAAGTTGGATATATGAATTGCATTCAAATTCAAAAGCCGGGAAAAACGTTCTTAAAATGGGTGTTTTCGAAAAACTGTTTTCAAACTATGGCCAACCTCAGGGCAACCTGTGTGCAACATTGGGCAACTCTGGGCAACATGTGTGCGACATCTGCATTGGCTTTTGTGCTGTGAATTAGGGGCATTTCAGGCATTTGGTAATATCTTTGGGTAGTTGGATCTTTTTTTGGGGGGCCCCAATCATATTATTGTCCTTAGTGTGATTATCCAAAATGTGTTAATGCCTTGAAGTAATGTTTCCACCACTTGGTTTTGTCTGTGGCTTTTTACCCACGGCTTTATATTTATCAGACTGTGTAATTTATCTCCGCGCCGAAATCAGTTCCGTAATGATCTTGCCAAGACGGGCCACAAAGTGTGGCTCGTATTTACAATGAAAATCCGGAACGGATTTGGCAGCACAAATACATTACACAGTCTGAAGAATAAAATGGCTTGCTTAGTGACATGAATTACTTCATCACCAGACATATCCACGTGGGGCCAAAATGATATCAATGTCGAAACACATTTAGAGCAATCACATTAATGACAATATATGGTGGATTTGCTAGACAAAATATCCCCACTACCAAATGTATTTCCAAGGCCCTGGAAATTGCACTAATGTCACAGCACATAAGCTAAGGCAGATGTAGCACACATGTTGGACAGATGTTGCCCCCATGATGGCCACATTTTTCCCCAGAGGTGCCCAAGATTTCTTCGTTGTTTGTGTTTGGTTTGGAACCAAATGTCTTTGTTCTTCATTCACTTTTTTTCCAAATTTAGTATGTCCACCAACAACCAGCACACAAGGTCTTGGTTGGACTGGTGGGTCTCCCACACGGATTTCTTGTCCCGGCCTTAGTTCTGGAGGTGTTTTACGGACGTCAGTGGGTCAAATACATCACCAACTCAGCCTCAAATAATGAATATGACCTTCGACTGGCAAACAAGTGAAAGCTGCCCTTTCTTGACGAACGGCAAGCCAAAGAAGGCTTTAATAGTTCTCTCTTAAGCCTCCCCAATAATCTCCATGCCCAAGTTCGAATAAGTACATTGGGGTTTCACCCAAGTCTGGCATCAATTTTGCACATATTTTCCACTCATCCAAGAAAACCCTCTAAAGATCTTTCTATCCAGTTGAATCCAAGCAATCAGCCAAATAAGGAAGTACAAACAACTAGTCAATAAGGGCCCTGTGAATGAGTAAACGAACCTGTTGAAGTAGGTTCAAGTTGCAAGCCCACATCTCCGTTTCCCCTTTGCCAATCAGATTGGGAAATGTTTTGCCAGAGCAACATGTCACAAAGTCATCCATGTGTTGGCTGTCTGTCTCACAAGCTTGGCCCTAATTACAACAGGTCAACATCAAGTAATTGGGGTTCAGTGTCACCTAGACTCCATGTGGTAAGCAAGGCATATTTGCCTATTGGGTTAGGATACATGTTTCATGTTTGAAGGGCATTAGAGAACAAAGAATGCAACCGTCGCCCAGTTGATAGTAGGGACTTTGGGTTTGAATGCAAATGTTCACCTGTTTGGCTCAAAATTACATACCAAACTGACCCAAACAGTCAATCCCAAACATTTTTGGCACAGGTGTCAGGGGTTTGGCTCTACTTTAAGGGAAGTATATAAACATCACAGCCTTATGAGTATGCTGAGAGCAGATAGACGTTCCATTCACACCACAAACACGTTTATAAACCTTCAAGAATGAATCAACAAGCTGCTCATTGTCATAACTCATGTGCTTTACATAAATGATAATAAACAATACAAAAATACACACACACACACAGAAGAAAAAATTACTCCTGAGGAAGGGGCAATACCCTCAGGATGGCCTTGACATTTTGGTCAACTCGGGCCACCTTGCATTCAAGATGCTCCAGCGCAGCCAGGATTTGGCGTTTCCCCTCCTGGGCATTTTGGGTCTGCGGAGGGGTGGCCTGGATTGTGGCTCGGGGGAACCGGCACCAATTTGAGAGTCACTATTGTCCTGTTGGTTGCGGGGAAAGTGAAAGAGAGAAAATCATTGGTCAGGTGGCAACCCTAATGACATCCATGCCCCCCCTCTAGTTTGCAGTTGGTTTAATCATCAGCCCACATGTTTGCAAAGCCCACCAAAATATGTGGGGTTTCAGCCTGGCCTTTTGGCCAAGCAAGGAAAGCTGAGATTCACTGACATTTGGAGGTGGCGTCCGAAAGGAATGGGGTTGCCACATTGTGACCTGGGTGGAGGACCAATCCCTCTTGCAATGCTCTTTTGGAAAAACCACCATTGTTTGCATCTCTTAAAAATGAGGGCCACCATGAATGTGGTGTAAAGTAGGGTTTACTTTCCCATATTGGCTCCGCTTCGCACCTTCCTCCACTTTCACCTCGGGCGGGTGTGGCATGCTGGCCGTGCTGCTGACTTCTTCGCCTGTTGAAATGAGAACATAAACAAATCAGGGGACATAGTTCAAACCCTTTCCTGCTACAGGATAAATAGAAACTGACTTTTATCCTGTTTTTTTTTTTCAAGTTTAGGGGTTCTCCAACACCCCGATTTCAAACAACAAGGTGTGGGTCTGACTGGTGGGTATGTAGTCTGGACCAATGAAAAGGAAAGACTTTGCCAACATATGTTGGTGATTTTGGGTAAAGGCCTAGCTTGGCTTGCCGACAAGCCATTTATTTCCAAGGGTAACATGTCCTGTGTAAGCCAAAAGGTGGTGACATTTTCTCTTCCAAAACAGTCCACTCCAAACAGGGTCCAAAACAATGGCCATGGTGAAATGGGCAAGGGGTTCGCAAATTTCAAATTTTTAAGATGGTTAGCCATATCCTCCACGCAGTTCCACTTCAACAAGTGGGCGGAAATGCATGGATATATGTCAGTGGATTATTGGTCTAGGTTGGGTTGCCCACCCACAAATGCCCCCTTCCACCAGCACCATAAACTTGGTGGAGTTGTATTGAAAACCATCTTACCGTCTTCTTGGGGGGACTTGGCTGACCAGACGCGAAAGAGCGTGGATTTCTTGACTTCAAATCCGGTAGCGTTTGCGGATTTGGACGGGAGTGTGTGCGTGTGCCAATAGGGTCCTGGAGTCTTTGGCCAGCTGATCATGTGCCCCAAGGACATTTCGGTTTCCTTGGGGGCAAAAATCATATTTCTCTGCCTAAGAACCGGACTGTGTGCAGTAATTCTATTGTGGCGAATTGGGCATGAGTCCGGCCAAGTTGTGGCGGTTTCAATTGCTGCAATGGAGCTGGAAGAAAGTGCCAAAGGAGGATGTTAGTTACATCGGGTTATGGAGGTAAGTATCAAAAAGCTAATCGGTGTCCTACATAATTGTTCCTGGGGAACATAGAATGGGGACAAACTAGTGTGTGTCCTTGGTTGGTTTGGCCTAGTTGGTGTGGGGTTTAATCAAGACAGTACTGGAAGTTCCCATTGGTACCACACCCCAAAATGTGGTTTTGGGTTTCGGTCCAAGTGGTTTTAGGTATCCTTGTTCCAAACAAGTGTTTGAGGGACTTCAATTAATGAGCTGACAGCAGGGACAGACCTCCAATTGGTTGGGGGAAGCTCACCTTACCCTAAGTAGGGGTACTCACATGAAGGCGGTTTGCATTAGCCCCGAAAGATGGAGACATTCCGGGGGAACATTGGAGCCACAAGTTCCCTAACCAAAGCCCCAATATGTTGGGGTCCCCAACAGTGCAATAGTTGGTGGACCAATTATTTGGGTCTGCAAATTGATGAAGTGTTCTGTCTGGAGTTGGAGTGGGGATGTTTGGATGTGGTTGACTACCGACACGCTTGGTCCCGCTGCCCCATGTCTGCAGTTGTTGGTGTTTTTGCCTTTTAAATGAATATTTCTCCTTCAAATATAAAAAAAACAAGGGCAATCAGGGTCAACAAAGTCATTCACAGCACATGATGAGCAAGGGCGGAGTGAATGAGGTTTGCAAAAAAGGCAAATTTAACATTGTGGAAATATGTGCCCTAGGGCCCATCCTTCAATAGATGATTGCAGACGGGTGGCAATGTGAACCAACTTGCCATTCACAAAGGCAAGTAAGGCGTCCTTTTCGGGCCACTTCTGTGCCAGGGCACTTTGGGCCTCAGTGGGTTTCCAAAACGGAAACACTTCCGGCCCGTCTAGTGTCCCCTATGGAAGGGTCCAGACAATGAAGTTGACCCCTCCTTGTGGCCGTGCGAAAGGTGCCGCTAATACACGCTGTCAATGTAGCCTTCAACTCTGCTGCCCTCAAACTGAATAGTGCCTGTGCATACTACAACTCAAAATATGCATTATTAAGCATATCCATGCCAACAATTTACTTTTTGTTCCACATACATTGCCCCGTGGCTAGGTCTACACATGCAGTGGACAAAAAAACTTAGAAAGTATGGGCCCAAAATGTCAGTAAAAATGCATTTTGGGTCCACTGGCTCTCCCCGCAGTGACCAAGGGCGTTGTTTGTGGAAATTTTTGTTTTTGGTTAGCGCTGTGGCAATTATTTTTTGCTTGTCTTTAAGCCTTTTTGGATAGGTATGCATAAAATAAAGCCCTTGAAGGTAACTGCGCCCCCCCAAAGGCCCAAAAAAATATTATACTTTGCATTTTATCTGTTTAGCTGGTTGGTTGTGTGTGGGTTTGGAGTGCTTTACAAATGTCGGTTGCATTGGTCCCCAACAGAGCTTGGTGAAGGATATTGGACCAAAGCACTTGTTACACGTTTTTTTTCACAAAATACATTATGTTAACATATTTGTGTTGCAAGAAAGTTCGCTTGGTTGGTTTTTGGGCAAAAACATTTTTTAAACAATGAATTGGCCAAGAATGCATTTGGTCAGTGAGTTGGTGCGGGAATGAGGGATTAGCCCAAAGCACGAGTACAGCCAAAAAAGTACCTAAAGGGATTCTCTTTCAGCCCGAAGGCTAATCACTTGAAAGGGCGGCAAATATAGTGCAAAAACTTTCAGCCCACAAAAGGGCCAAAATGTAGCTTTTGAAGCAACATTTGTAACAAATCAAGAGCAAAACAAAGCATCATCATTTTTCTTCTAAAAGGTAACACAAAGGACACAGCAGACACTTCTTGCCAGATTTGAATATGTCTAACCTTTGGCCGAACCACTCGAGGTGGTACTTGGATCTTCTGGGAGGGTTAGCATAGAAACCTAGCTCCCAAAAACACACTGCGCTTTACATAGACTCCTGTGGAGAATGTTGTGCCCTGATGTAGCATTTGGTCGATCACGTGCCAAAACACGACCAGGCTTAAAAAACAACACTAAAAAAACCATCAGTGTAGACAGCAGGACGTTTTTCCCTTACAAGTCTATGGAAGCGTTTTTCAATTATTTGGCTGGTTTTTGAAGAAACGGCAAAACGTTGAGAAAAATTGACTCTTTTCTGTGCAGTGTAGACATATCCTTACCCAAAACTGCTGGAAAACAAAGGGACAGTTTGGAAGGAAATCAGGATCAATTATCCCGTGCACTGCGCTGGGCAACACTTCACTTACTATTCCAAAATTCACCAGTCTCTCACCTGGGTAGGTAAATTGCCTAATTAATATGTATTGGAGAGGGACAGGTGATCGGACCTACAATGCTAACAATGAGGAGCCAAGCCAATCTGCCAAACAGCTGCGTCAGGCGCAGCTGCGTCTAAACTGGCCGGCGCAATGTCAACGGCAGCCTTATGGGTAATGTTCATGCGGCTTATAAAGGCGCCCTTTGCGCTGCGTCTTTCTATTCATCTGGCGCTTATGATCAGAGAGAAAGCACGGGCAAAGGACGCAAATGCATTAATCGGTATGTACCCACGGCCGGGACGGGCGTGTCGACTTCAATGTGCTGAATGCTTGCGCGGTTCTGCCTCAGCGGCCACAGGTCAATTACTACGGTTTGACGATGCCTGTTGCATTGGCAAACCGTGGGTAACGAATGGGATACGGACGAGCAGCACATCGGCTCCTGCAAGGCGCATCTGCGGCTCGACTCTGGGGCGCCAGTTGTACAAACTGAAGAAATGTGTAGAAAAAGGGGCTCCGTTTAACTTAAAAGGAAAAATATTAAGATCGCTCCACAAATCAAAACTCAGCGCATGAGGCATGGAGTGTGATCGTACTCCACGTATTTATTTTGTGTAAACTCTTATACGCAAAAGAGCAAAAACCTTCTACAAACATACAGCAATCAAATCACTACCAACATGTTTGGTGCCATCCCCGGCACGACATCAGGAATTGCGATATGGTAAACTGGCGGGAAATTGTGTAATTCAAAATCTGTAAGCTCTTCTCATTGTTCAGCCGAAACAAACCAATCAGAATAGGAGCGACAGGGACCCATTATAAGCTATGGAGAAGTATTGACCAAACACATACAAGGGCGGGACAGTTCAAAATTTTAGTAAAAATGCAGAAAATAGTGATTGGTGGAGCCCAGGCGGGAGGGTATAAATCCACCAATCATATGTAGTGGTTTATTTTGAATGGAGAAAGAAGGGCGCGATAGAAGGGACGCCCTAAAAGTTATACTGTCTATGGGAAATATTCTAGGACTGTGATTGGTTGGGGGGGAAGAGTGGCTGGTCCAGCTTAGCTTAGGCTGAGCTACCTTCTCATATAGTTCTATGGGGAAAAGAAATGCAGTGCGAGCTCTGTTTGTGATTGGCTAAGTTAAAAGAGGCGCGGTGATTTGGACCAATGGGGAGGGGAAACAACGCTCTTATGGGTTTTCTAATGCAATCTCTATTCAATATGTACATGGCATAAATCCAATTAAAAGGCTCACGAAGTCGTACCGATGTGTATATCAGCTAACGCCACTAATCCACTCGAAAATGCACCAAACTAAATAATTTACCTATCTTGTTTTGCCTTTCACCCATATTATTGAGAATTGCGTAACTAAAATACCGAAGCCCGCCCCAAATATGTTACTAATTTTTTCTGGGTTGATTTGCGCTACCCCCATAAAAATTCCTCATTTTAGATACACATCGGGACAATTTCGAGAGTCTTTGCGTTGGATTTCGGCCATGTACATTTTTTAACAGATTGCATTAGAAAACCCAATAGGAGCGTTGCTCGTCTCCCATTTGGTCCAAATAAAAGTGGGCCTCTTTTAACTTAGCCCAAACACAGAGCTCGCTTGTATTTCTTTTCCCATAGAACTCTATGAGAAAGTAGCTTGCGCTCTGATTGGCTAAGCTGGACGAGCCCCCGCCGCTTCAACCAATCAGCTCGTTTCTGCCTTTTTACTGTCTTTTGAACTGTCCCGCCTTTGAATATGATTGGTCAATTTTTCTCCATAGGTTATAATGGGTCCCTGTCGCTCCTATTCTAATTGGCTGGTTTATGGCGACCAATGAGAAGAGCTTAAACAATTTGAATTACTGTATTTCCCGGCAATTCTCTATATTGCAATTCCTTATGTAGCGCCGGTCTCGGCGACAAATGCGTTGTTAGGGATTTAACTGATTTATTTTTAGAGAAGGTTTCAGCGCTTTATCTGATAATGTTTTACACTTAATAAAAATGAGTTTTTTAATCATACTCCATGCCGCACGGCGCTGAGAGCCGAGATTGCATTGTGTCGATCTCTCTATAGACTACAATGGGAGAAGTAGCTCGCGCTTTGATTGGCTGGGATAGCCAAGTCCCCGCTAGCTCAACCAATCAGCTCTTTTCAGCATTTTTACTGTATTTTGAACTGCCCCGCCTTTGATTTTGATTGGTCAAAACTTCTCCATAGGATATAATGGGTCTTTGTCGCTCCTATTCTGATTGGTCAATTCTCCTCCATAGCTTATAATGGGTCTTTGTCGCTCCTATTCTGATTGGCTGGTTTATGTCGACCAATGAGAATAGCTTACAGAATTTTAATTACTGTATTTCCCAGAAATTCTCTCCATTGCAATTCCCGATGTAGCGCCGGTCTCGGCGACAAACGTGTTGTCTGGGATTGAATTGATTTATGTTTATAGAAGGTTTCAGCTCTTTTTCAGAGAATATTTTACAACTAATAAAAATTATTTTTTTATTCATACTCCATGCCGCATGGTGCTGAGAGACAAGATTGCATTGCGCCCATCTCTCCATAGACTACAATGGGAGAAGTAGCTCGCGCTCTGATTGGCTGGGATAGCCAAGCCCCCGCTAGCTCAACCAATCAGCTCTTTTCAGCATTTTTACTGTATTTTGAACTGTCCCACCTTTGATTTTGATTGGTCAAAACATCTCCATAGGATATAATGGGTCTTTGTCGCTCCTATTCTGATTGGCTAGCTTCTGCCGACCAATCAGAAGAGCTTAAACAATTTGAATTACTGTATTTCCCGGCAATTCTCTATATTGCAATTCCTTATGTAGCTGCGGTCTCGGCGACAAATGCGTTGTTAGGGATTTAACTAATTTATTTTTAGAGAAGGTTTCAGTGCTTTATCTGATAATGTTTTACACTTAATAAAAATGATTTTTTTATTCATACTCCATGCCGCACGGCGCTGAGCGCCAAGATTGCATTGCGCCGATCTCTCCATAGACTACAATGGGAGAAGTAGCTCGCTCTCTGATTGGCTGGGATAGCCAAGCCACCGCTAGCTCAGCCAATCAGCTCTTTTCTGAATTTTTACTGTATTTTAAACTGTCCCGCCTTTGATTGTGATTGGTTCAACCTTCTCCATAGGC